>CM032888.1:33499262-33559262 GCA_019176425.1 Megalops atlanticus
CTTCCCCAGAGGTGCGTCAGTACCGGCCTCACAGCGCATACTCAGCACGGTTACACTCATAGTGGAGATTATTATATTAATGATAAATACTGCGTCACCTCTCTCCCTCTCCCGCAGGGGTGCGGAGTTCCCGGGATTACCCCGCTGGCAGTAGCGGTCGGAGGAGAGGCAGAGGGGGCAAGAGGCTGAAGCAGCAGCAAGTGTCGGATCAGGGCAGTTCCTTGAGGCTGGGGGCCGCGTGTGTGGGGGGCGTGGCAGGAGGGGCGGAGGGGCCGCAGACCTCATCCTCCTCCTGGCCGGCGTCGGTGGGGTCCCGGGCCAGCCTCCCGTCTGTGCCGTACCCCCCAGGGGTCCTGCCCCTCTACCCCCTGTACCCGCCCCTCGCCCCGCCCATGCCACACCCTTCGGCCGACACCCACCAGGCGGGCCTCCCCACCCCTGACTCCTCCCTGCGCTATCCCCCTTATCTGGCCCCTCCCTTGGCGCCCCCCATGGTGGCATTCGTTCTTCCAAATTACATCTTCCCTCAGCCCAACCCCCAGGCTTCTCCTGCCACGCCCTCTGCACCCCAGCATTTTTACAACCCCAACTGTGCGTTCCCCTTCACCCCCACGGCCCCCGCCCAGCCCCCCTCCACCCCCGGCCCCACCCCCCGGCCTCCGTCCCGCTCCACCACCCCGCAGTCCTGCAGCCAGCCCCCGCCTGAGCGAGAGGGGGCGGAGTCTCCCCTCTTCCAGTCCCGCTGCTCCTCCCCCCTCAACCTGCTGCAGCTGGAGGAGTCGCCTAGCAACCGTCTGGAAGTCACGTCGGCACTGGCTCCCAACCAGCAGGCCACTGCTCAGGATTGGACAGCCAAGCAAGGAGGCGGGGCAGGAGGGCCGCAGACTTCACTTGACGGACACAACATGTCAGTGGAGTCCAAGGAAACTGAGAATGTGAGTCCTGTTACCTCACTGTGACCTGTCTGTGACCTGTCTGTGACCTCACTGCTTCTGTGTTTTGGTTGATTGAGGCCCCTGCGCCCTACGTGGCGAGTCGTGTTGATTGGCTGTGTAATCTGCGCGGCGGCACGCTGAGTCCCCTCTCCTCGCTCCTGCAGGCCGAAGCCAACGAGTCGTCCAATCAGGATGCCCTGTCCACCTCCAGCGACCTCCTGGACCTGCTGCTGCAGGAGGACTCCCGCTCGGGCACCGGCTCGGCCGCCTCCGGCTCGGGGTCCTCGGGCTCCGGCTCCAACGGCTGCAGCACGGCAGGAAGCGGCACGAGTGAGAAACACCTCTGCACACACTGCGTCACTGCGTATAACCCTCCATACACACACTGCGTCACTGCGTATAACCCTCCACACACTGCATCACTGCGTATAACCCTCCATACACACACTGCGTCACTGCGTATAACCCTCCACACACTGCATCACTGCGTATAACCCTACACACACACATACGCACAACCCCATCTTTGTGTTTCACCTTTGACCTTTGGTCTGCAGGAAGCAGTCAGAGCAGCCACACCAGCAAGTACTTCGGCAGCATCGACTCGTCTGAGAACGAGCGCTCCCGCAAGCAGCCAGCAGGGGGAGCCGGCGAGGAGCAGGTCATCAAGTACGTCCTGCAGGACCCGCTCTGGCTGCTCATGGCCAACACCGACGAGAAGGTGATGATGACCTACCAGCTGCCGGTCAGGTGAGCGCCACTCGCACAGACTGCCCTTTCAGGACCTGAAAGAGAGCGGAGTGGAAGGCAGCTGCATGCCGGTGTGGTGCCAAATATTGTACGGTGTAAAAATTTGTACGGGGTGCCTACCGCGCTTCACTTCCGACGAGTCAGAACGCGTCATTTTACGCAATTTTCGTCATTTTTTGGCAGTTATCACCAGTGCCTGTGTGAAAAGGTTACTGGAGCAATACTACTTAAAAACAGGCTAGCTAGTTAGCTAGCTAAGCAGATTTAAATGAGTTATAACTATCCTATACCAATCAGCTATAGACATGTCCAATTTCGATCGGAAAAAAAATAACGTAAGCTAGCCACATCCACCCTTTATGTCCAATAATTATATACGCTATGGTAGATATGGCTAGCTGACGTTAGTTAGCTCGTTATGCTAGTTAGTTAGCAATCCAGCTAGCTCATTAGATAGATTGTTAAACGATCCCTAACTCTGATCTAATAATAATAATCTCAGCTGGTTAGCTAACGAAGCTATATGTGAGGAAGTGCAATATGACAATATATTCGCTGAAACAGTGATAAAAATAATTTATTCTTAAAACAAAAAGGTTCCCACTGTGGTAACCTTTTCACACAGGCACTGGTGATAACTGCCAAAAAATGACGAAAATTGCGTAAAATGACGTCTTCTGACTCGTCGGAAGTGAAGCGCGGTAGGCACCCCGTACAAATTTTTACCCCGTACAATATTTGGCATCACACCAGTCCTGAGGAGGACAGGCTCATACAGGGTGCTCTGGCCCTGGACTGCTTAAGAGCTGCGGGTTCGACTCGATCAAACTGTTCTACTGCTAATGGAGGCTTTTTAAATGCAGATCAATGTCCTATGAAATTAATGTTTGCATAAATCATATTGCTATATTTGGACAGTGATGTATGTTGTGTGTGTGTTTTTGTTTCCACATGCATGTCTGTATGTATTTATTGTATTGTATTGTGTGTGTGTGTGTATGTGTGTGTGTGTATGTATTTGTATTGTGTGTGTGTGTGTGTGTGTGTGTGTGTGTGTGTGCGCGTGTGTGTGTGTGTGTGTGTGTGTGTGTGTGTGTGTGTGTGCGTATTGTGTGTGTGTGTGTGTGTGTGTGCGCATGTGCGTGTGTGTGTGTGTGTGTGTTGTGTGTGCGTATTGTGTGTGTGTGTGTGTGTGTGTGTGTGTGTGTGTGTGTGTGTGTGTGTGTGTGCGTGTGTGTGTGTGTGTGTGTGTGTGTGTGTGTGTGTGTGTGTGCGTGTGTGTGTGCGCGTGTGTGTGTGTGTGTGCGTGTGTGTGTGTGTGTGTGTGTGTGTGTGTGTGTGTGTGTGTGTGTGTGTGTGTGTGTGCGCGTATTGTGTGTGTGTGTGTTTGTGTGTGTGTGCGTGTGTGTGTGTGTGTGTGTGTGTGTGTGTGCATGTGTGTGTGTGTGTGTGTGTGTGTGTGTGTGTGTGCGTGTGTGTGCAGGGACCGGGAGGAGGTTCTGTGGGGGGACAGGGTGTCTCTGAAGGCCATGCAGAAGCAGCAGCCGCGCTTCAGCGAGCGGCAGAAGAGGGAGCTGAGCCAGGTGCACCCCTGGATCCGCACCGGCCGCCTGCCCCCCACCATCGACGTCCCCGTGAGTCTGCGCCCCGTACCCTACCCCAAATCACACCGCACCCCGTACCCTACCCCAAATCACACTGCACCCCGTACCCTACCCCAAATCACACCGCACCCCGTACCCTAACCCAAATCACACTGCACCCCGTACCCTACCCCAAATCACACCGCACCCCGTACCCTACCCCAAATCACACCGCACCCCGTACCCTACCCCAAATCACACTGCACCCCGTACCCTACCCCAAATCACACCGCACCCCGTACCCTGACCCAAATCACACTGCACCCCGTACCCTACCCCAAATCACACTGCGCCCCGTACCCTACCCCAAATCACTGCACTGCGCCAAATCACACTGCACCCCGTACCCTACCCCAAATCACACTGCACCCCGTACCCTGACCCAAATCACACCGCGCCCCGTACCCTACCCCAAATCACACCGCGCCCCGTACCCTGACCCAAATCACACTGCACCCCGTACCCTAACCCAAATCACACTGCGCCCCATACCCTGACCCAAATCACACTGCGCCCCGTACCCTGACCCTGACCCTCCTCTTCCTGTGTGCGGGGCAGGCCTGCGTGGGGTGCGGGTTGTCCCCTGACAGGCCGGCGTCGGCGCCGTTCGATGTGGAGGTCCACGACATGGAGCTGAGCGGCGTGCTGGAGCCCCTGCCGGAGGAGGAGGGCACACAGGGCAGGACACCCGACACCTCGGCCACGGCCCCGCCCCGCCCCGCCCTGCCGGAGGAAGGGGGTGGAGCCCCGGCACAAACCACCGACCAGGAAATGACGGCGGAGGAGCAGGAAGTGACCTTGCAGACGGAGGAGGGGAAAGGGGCAGCTGAGACGGGATTGGCTCATTGAGGCCAGGCTGGGTCTGGTGATTGGTCGGATCTCACCCCTCTGTGACCCTCAGAAACTGTGCTGAACATGCAGGACAGGCACACGGCCTGAGAGCTGAGGTGGGCTGCAACCCCACAACCATCCGGGATGGCTCCCAGTCAGTCGTCAGTCAGGGCGTAGCCAGCACTGTGTTAGCAGTGCGTCAGTGTGTCCGCCTGTGGCCGAGCGCGCCAGCAGATAACGCAGCACTGTCTGTGTACCACGCACTTTATACTGCCAGTGCGTCACTGGCCATTTGAACAGTCTGTACATGAGTAACAGTACACTGCATCCATGGCAAGTAGTTTACAAAGGCAGTGTGTCAGTGTCAAAAAACAGGCAGTCACTGTAACTCAAGTATGCGGTCTGTAAGAAATGCCACATGCCCCCTCTAGTGGTCGGAATTATGTGAGCAGATGAAACAGGAGTGGATGGAGATCTGACATTCACTTTCCAATGTAAGACCGGAAGAATAAAGGAAAACAAAAGACTCAATGCCCAGGAGAGACAAGGCTGAAGTTTTCCTGATGTATTTATTTTAATTCATGAAAAACGCAGAAAACAATGAATATAAAATAATATAAAATAATGAATAACGGGAAAGGTCATTTCAGTTCCCATCCAAGGATTTGGTTTAACCCAAAAAAGCGTCCTCCATGTTGGACTTCATTTCCCCGGGAGGAGGGGGGAGGTGGAGCCCAGCCTTCATCTCGAATTCTCCAGACTGTTGAATGTGTCTGAGGACTTGGGAGACTTTTGTTGTTCATTATTTATCGACTTACTTTACTTGTGAAAAGATTTGTTCATATACAACTGTGACTAGATATAGAACAGAAGCAGGTTTATTTTTTTTAAAGTATATTTTTGTACCTCATTGTAAAAGCTCTTTCAGTATTTGTGTAAATATGTGTTATGTGTGCTTGTTAAAATCGGGGCAAGGGTTGCAAAAAGTGACAACTTGGGAAAAAACACCTCCAATTTTCACAGAAGGGAGATTGTGTTCCCATGGTAACGGCAGCATTGGAGCTGTTGCTCTGAGCTCCTGCAGAGTGATGCAGATGTGGCAGCCATCGGCACTTCTGATTGGCTGGCGCTCCTTGCTTGCCACAGTGACACTCCTGTGGGTGGAACAGCCAATGAGGTGCCAGCTGTCAGACATGCAGGATCTGAGCTGAGACTGACTCCACCAGCAGCTGCTGTAACGATGGGACATTAACCATTAACCCCCTGCATTCAGTCAGAAAGACCAGGGATCTTGAATCCTGATTGACTAGCTTGTTGCCATGGGATCAGGGTTAAGTGGTGTGTGGACAGTGCACTGAGCTGGCGAAGTGTGTCCCCTCTCTCTCCCTGTACATCTCTGTAAAGCAGGGTGAGGTGTACAGTCTTCAGTCAGTGTTCCTTGATATGTTGAATTCTTTTTTTTTGTAATTGGTAATAAAATATGAAATGTCCCAATATTTGGGTTTTTCCTTCACTTGTGTAGGACGTATTTCTTTCTCTCTTCTTGGTTTTGTAAATGTCACTGTGTTTCTGCGATGCTGGCAGTCCGAGCAGGAGGCCGTCCGGGAGGAGGGGGTGTCAGAGACTGCAGACCCACCCGCAGGGTCTCCATCCGCTCCAGTCTGTGTAAAGGATTGTTATTACGGTCATGTAATTTGAATAATTAAGAGCAGAGACTGGCGCTAAAGCCGGTACACAGAGCAGGCCGGTTCGGCCGCCTCCAGCCCTACAGGCAGTCACGGCTCCGGGGGAAAGTTCCATTTCCCTGTTTCCTCTCTGAGGGGCCTCAATAATTCAGCAGGTCCTGTCACTGACACCTCCAGTTATAAGCAATGTACAGAGAAATGGAGCTTGGCCCTGGCTAATGGAGAGCTTTATTCATATATTAATGAGAGCTTTATTCATATATTAATAGATCTATTAGCTGCTGTGCTCATTTAACCAGCTCTGTCATTCCCGCCTGTAAGAGGTAAGAATCTTTTTTGTGTGTGCGGGGTGACTTTGAGAGTTTGATATGATTACACTTTCACTTGTGTTATACAGCTGGATATTCACAATGCCAGACTGCAGCTCACAGCTCATGTAGCTCAGTTATTTTACATTTTAAAAGTATGGAACATATGCTCACATTTCTGCTGTTGCTGAAAGAATGGATTTTGGTTTATGAATAGTGATACACGGATTATGAAATGTTCTGAGAGTAAGTTGGGTTCGGGTTGGTCTGGGTTCCTCTGGGACTGGGACTGGGACTGAAAGAACTTGCCTGCTGCCCAGTAGCACCACGAGGAAAACTGCTGAAGGCCTCTTCTTACACATGTAATTCTGGGTGTCACCACCAGGTGGCAGACAAAACAGGTTTGATAGGATTTGTTTTTTTTTTTTTTTTTTTGCAAGTAAGATGTTTCCTGATAGGGTTATGGGGAAATGCCTAACAGTTTACATCCGTGAATTGTTTATATATAAATTGCAGCTTAGAGAACATTAACACAATAAAATGAGTTAATGTTGCCATTTGAGGCCATGTGCAAGTGCCAGTTAGAAAAATCGGTCAGCCAGCTTCTTGTACAACCCGCTAAAGCACTTGTCTGACATCACCCTGTCAGGAATGTATACCAGATACCTGGGACTGGAGGTGAGTGGTGTTGAGTGTCCCAGCATCCGGATGAAGGCCAAGTCACGTTTCACAGAGGGTGCAGGGCTTTCCAGTATCTCCTGTCAGAGATGGCATTGTGATATGTCAAAAAATAAAACTGTTACACGACACAGTTAAAAAACGTACTTCAGGCCAAAATGATAACACTAAAATTTGAAGAAAGACAGCTGAATGGGGTAAATGAAGAGGTATGAAATATAAAGTGGAATGAATTATAAAAATACAGATGAAATGGTATTTTTGAGCCCTTCTTTCAGCTTGGCCACATGGGAAAGCTGTTTCTCCCAGTGCCGCTGTGAGATTGAGAAGCCTGACCTGGGCTGTTGGTGGCCAGTGAGATCCTGTAGAAAAATGGGAGGCAGAGAACTGGCTGTTTTCTGCATGATTAACTACCATGGCAGTTTAAATAATTATCACCCATCAGCACTCTGCTGGAGAGGAGCTCTGGTGTGGTGAGCTGGCCCCGCCCCTCTTAGTGACAGTAACCATGGAGATCTGATGTATGTGCAGCCATGCCACGGTCAGTCTCCGTTCACATTGTCGGTGATCCGGGAATGTCTGCTGTTTGTTTTGAGCTGGCCTTGGAATCTGCCTTCAGTGACAGCAGTTGCTTCCTGGATAAGGCCGACATGAAGGGCGATTGAAGGTCGTTTTAATGTGGAGCAGGGGGACGAAGAGGTGGAGGGGGGGGGGTGTGGTGCTGTAAACTGCATGCCTGTGGAGAGGTCCCCGGCAGGAGGCGCAGTGCTGGCCGGAACGCTCCGAGGAATCAGACCGGCAGGCAGGGATTTTAAAGATGCCGAGGAGAGAGGGCATGCTGAGAGTGCAAGCTCCAACCAGGGCATGCAGTCAGCCTGCTCTTTCCTTGAGAAACAAAACTAACCAAACCAGCAACAGAGCGGACAGTGGAAAAGGGTTTGTTCCATTTCTGTCTGTTGGGGTCAAAGGGCAGGGTGTCTGTGGGAGAAGGACAGTCTGATGAAATGAAACCTTATGTTGTGGATTCAATAATACGTCCAGATCTGAATGTCAGTTTGATGGCTCTCCCAGGCACACTTTAAAACTCTGCACAGATAGGGTTCCAGCTGTGGAGAGGTTTTGGCCCGGAGCACTGATCCGGGCTCAGCATCTACAGTTTTGATGAGGAGTAAAAGTGGTAATCCGATCTTAGATCAGTTGTTTGGGCCAATAAATTTCAAGCAATACTGAGACTGAAAAATGATGCCATGTAAAAAAAAAAAAAAAAACTCCTGTTGGCAGCTGCAACTAAGGAGCCCTGGACAAGGTAGTGTTCCTCTGTCTGACTAACCTTGTGAGCGGCTCCCTCAAAATCAAGGCAGTACCTTCGTATGACCACTAGATGGCAAAAAGATGCAGAGAGGGCTGCATGGAGGCGGTCACTGCTCTCGGGCGGTGCCTGTCCGTCTCCGAGGAGGGACGCAGGGTATGAGGGAGGAGGTGGAGAGGGACGGGACCGCAGTGACAGCTTTTTCAACCAAACCACAGGACTGTTCCTCACTGTGGTTTCAGCCAGGAGCCGAAAAAAGAAGCCAACATGTCCACGTTGTGACTTCCCTTTCTCTCTCTGCCTCTGTCTCTGTCTCAAACACACACACACACACACGCACACACACACACAAACACACACACACACACAGAGGGAGAGATACCGCTCCACAGTGGCAGGGTCAGAGTTCATGCATTATCATTGCAGCTCCAAGGGCTGGTTGTTACTGCATGCAGCTACTGCATAAACCACAACAGCAAACAAGACAAACAGCTGAACCAGGGCGCAAAGAGAGAGCAATTAGCTGAGAGGAAGTGGTGATTTCAGTAAGGTGTGTGAGTGTGTGTGTATATGTGTGTGTGAGTGTGTTAGTATGTGAGTGTGTGTACCTGCAGTTCTGCCTGTAGGGATGAGGAACAATAGTGATGATAAGTTTTATAGTGTGGGGTGTGTGTTGTGCACCGAAATTGAAGTAATGACAGGACTGCTTTGCCAAAGCCATTTCATGGGGTATATGGCATTTAGCTTTGGATCTCAGTCAAATATAGAAATAGATGTCTCTAAATAACAATGTTGTTTTTCAAGTGGAAACTGGATTTTTGAGCATTTTTGACTCTCTCAAGCCATGAAGCAGATAGTTTGGTAACTTGCTGTAGCAATTCAAATGGGTTTGCAACGTGTGCTTTATATGTTGCTCTTGATAACAACACCTGCTAAATGACAAAAAATAAACAGGAATGCTGTTTACTGAACGCCGAGGCAATGTGTTGGGGAGGCGACGTGGACCTCCTGGGATGCAGACAGATTTCGGCTCGGCGTGATGAATCTGCACTTGCTGAGGCTGGCAGGAAGGGGACACAGGACGTTACACCTGGTGGTTCTGACCCGATCCCTGACCCAACCTCTGATCCAACTCTGACCCGATCCCTGACCCAACCTCTGATCCAACTCTGACCCGATTCCTGACCCAACTGTGACTCGATCCCTGATCCAACACTGACCCGATTCCTGACCCAACTCTGACTCGATCCCTGACCTGATCCTTGGTTCCGGCCCGTTCAGGTGTGTATGCGGCTCAGGTATCAGGCCACACGTTACCCTCATACCCTCCCTAACCATGACACTGAGGTCCCTGATCACTCCCTGGCAACCCTCTCCCCCGTCTGCACATCCCATAATATTCCGCGATGGCGCTGGCTGGCTCTGAAAGTGGGCTGAAAATGATACGGTTTAGGGAAGTTTGCTTTTCAGGGCTGCGGGCTCCGGCGTGCCTGCAGCCAGCAGGGCAGAGAGCCGCTCGTTATATTCAGACGACACTAGTGGCCTGTCTGAGACACAGGCCCACACATTCAGCAGGTCCAAACACAGCAGCGGCGCCGGGAGACGCTGCATCACAGCCTCTCAGCGCTTTCATCTGTCCCTCAGGTGCAAGTGGGGCTGCTCGTCGCATGAATTCCCCCCCTCTGTCACTGCTGCTGTTTCTCCCTTGTCTGACCGAAGTTAATTTAGAATTTTCCATCTGGAACTAATTAAAAACATTCCCTCCCCCTCTCATACCCACTCTCTTATTTCGTTTTTCTGTCCCTCTCCTCCCTCTCTCCCTCTCTCACTCTCTTACCCTCTCCCTCCCTCTCCTCGCTCTCCCTCTCCCTCCCTCCCTCTGCGCCTGTAGTTGGTTTCTCTCCTGTTTCTTGTTCTGTTGCTCTCTCTCCGGGGCATCATGCAGCGTGGGGTGCATTTGGGGGCTCCGTTCCTCCTTCTGCTTCTGGCGTTCGGGTGGACATGGGGTCAACGCTCAAACACACAGAATTTCACAAGGTGAGTCAGGTGTGCGTGTATGTGCATGTGTGTGTGTATGCGTGTGTGTGTGTGTGTGTGTGTGTGCACGTGTCCTTTGAGGGTTATGCTACAGGTGTCAGGCTGTCTTTGCATTACATCTCTCTCTGTGCATGTCTTCCCCATGTCTTCTCTCTCTCTCTCTCTCTCTCCTCTCTCTCTGTGCCTTTTACTGTGTATACAGGCTGAAATAGCCATGCAGTTTTATACCTGACTGTTATGAGGGGGCACAGTTTGGGGACAGGGGGAAACAGTTCAGCTCAGATTTGGGAGGAAATGCTGATCAGCTCATATTGACAGGAGGCTGTGGGGGTGACCCATCACAGCCAGACCCACCCCCATCAGGGTGCTGCTCCCACTGCTCTTTCTCTTCTTTGGGGAGGGGGGGGCATTAGTAACTGGATTATGGGAAAATATAAGGGGCAGTTTGGGCATTTTTCTTTTTTGGCATATTTCTATATCTGTAGTTCAGTGAAATTTCACTTAGAGTCTGACTGCTTGACTAATAATACTCATACTTGGCCAATACTCATATCTGGCAACTGTGTGTTGGCAAACTGAAACTGAGGAATTTCCATAGAATAAGAGAGGGATTTTTTTGAAGGGGGTGAGGTTGAATATTGACGTTGAGACTGGGCAGTTAGCGCGGGGGCATGGGGGCAGAAGGGTGAGCTAAGGCCAGGCGTTTGATGGGCGAATATGATGTGAAACAAGAGAGAGAGAGTGAGAGAGCTGGTACAGTCCTGTGGAGTTACGCCTACTACACACGTGATTTTTGAAGTGCGTTCTTGCGTGTAGTGTGAGAGTACCAGGCCTTCTGCAGGAGTTCACTGCTCGGCTTGACACACCACACAATGTCGCTCTGTCTGTCACCGCCCCAGGACGGAACGGCAGTTTATTTTGTCACTGTATGCAAACTCCTCTCGCTAGGACGCCTGGGGCGGAGCGGGGGGGCTCCCAGTGACACAGCAGAGACAGAGGGACGGACAGCGGTTACACGGGGCTGGCGGGGGGGTTGAGGGGGGCACTGGTTTCCGCTTCCACCCCCCCTTTGCCCCACCCAACTGACCCCCCTCAACCACCCTGCCCCAGAACGGCCACAGAGATCCAGAGAGAGTGACAGAGGCAAAAGGAGGAGCACAGAAACATGGAGAGATTTTTACTTTTTGTGAATTTTGTTGTGAGACACCTGTGTCCAGGACGCGAGTGATTTTCACATTAATGCCCAATTGATGTTGTTCTGTCTGTATACAGTACATGTACTGTATTTATCTGCATAATCATTCCTGCACTGTGCTTCTGCTTATTCTGCTGTGATTTAAGAAGATTTCCCCAAAAAGGATGAAAATACAGGAAAGTGTGTGTGTGTGTGTGTGTGTGTGTGTGTGTGTGTGTGTGTGTGTGTGTGTGTGTGTGTGTGTGTGTGTGTGTGTTTGTGTATATTGGAAGACTTGTGTCATTATATAACGTATTTTTGTCAGCTGTTCCCACAGTCTGCAGCTTGCTAAGATGCAGCGTGGAATGTCACTAGCCATGACAAACACGGAAACTTTACAAGCCTGTAATTCCTTCATTTATCAAACACCAAACATTTATTTTTAACATAAATTCTGATTTCTGAGGAAGGGAGAACTTTCTCCAGGGAGTCTGTCTGGACTGTAAAGAATGTTTACAGTGTATGCATGTTTGCATAAGTACGGTAAAGTCCTGGCATATGTGTGTGCTCAATGTGCCCATTGTAAGTGTGTGTGTGTGTGTGTGTGTGTGTGTGTGTGTGTGTGTGTGTGTGTGTGTGTGTGTGTGTGTGTGTGTGTGTGTGTGTGTGTGTGTGTGTGTGTGTGTCCTAACTGCAGCAGTAAGCCTGGCTGAGTGAACATGCCCTGTGGAACTGACCTGTTTCGAGGGCGGGGTGATTACAGGGTTAACAGAGTGCCATCAGGGTGTTTTCTGTAAGATGTAGGATGGGGTTGTGAGGTATAACTTTCTTCTTTTCCCCAAGACCATTTATTTGTTTTTATATTGTCATTTTTTTGTCAAGTTTTAAGGATTTTTTGTTCCAGTTGCTCTTTTTGTTCCAGTCACTCTTCAATTATTGATTTCAATTTACTCTTTAATTAAATACGTCTAGCCAGTTAATTGTTTCATCGTTATTGGTCAATTTGTAATGGTCTTTGTCTGTGCAAGCCAGCTGTTGGTGAATTAGCCTCACCTGCCAATTAAGGCCAATTCAACAGAGGTGTGTGGCTGCAGTGCAAAGGAGAGTGAGTTGGATTTGTTGTCTTTTCTGGCTGGTTCCTCTTTTGTGGGTTTTTTAAATAAATTTTGAACACTTTTTTGGAGTTTTGCTTTTTCTCTTTGTCAGAAGTGTTGGCCAGATTCTCCACAGGGGTTCTCAGATCAGATTCTAATTTTCTTGTCAGGCCACAGGGACAACAACCATGGGTGTTGAGAGCAGCACAATTTACCTTAACAATTGTTTAAATATAAATGGTACATGTCTGTTTTTGCATGAAACACCTCTGGTCAGCTTATATGCTTTTTTACAATCACAGCCAAGTACTCCCTCCCATCTTGTGGAAAATGAACTGCGATATGGTTTTCCTGGTTTTGGATGTTTGGGCCGTTTTCTCAAAGCAAAGGGGACTTTTTTGTAAGCTTTTTTTCTGTAGCAAGGGTGTGGCCACTCAGTCCATGTTTGGTCAGAATCTGTCTCTGCTTTGTGTTTCTAGCTGTGAACATGACACTCCTTGTGTGTCACCTCTTTTTAGCGTCAGGTAACAACTAGGTATCCTCTGTTTTCTTTTCCTTGTCCCAGTCTTCAAAACATTTTTGCTTAATAATATGGATTTGTCTGATTTGTAACTAGTATGTCATGCTGGTCTGAACATGGGGTAGGTTAATTACAAAGTATTGTGTTCAAGGTTTATTCCTGGGTGTACAAAATGTTTGTGTGTCTTTCGTACTTGACTTGAGATACGTATAGCTTTTGTTTGTATGGTTATAGTGAATGGAGGTTGGCTAAATGATGTCCTTTAGTGCTTTTTCAGTAAAATTAAACGTCTGTATTTTGATGGTTGTCACATGCAGTGTAGTTGTGTTGACAGAGCAGTCTCCACACTTCACATCCACACAGTGAAATGGGCTGGGTTATACTGTCAAAATGCTCTGTGTTTAAGGCATTCTTTTCTTGCCAAGCAACAATTCCTTTGTCAATTTATTCCCAGACTAAGGAAGGTATAAATAGTGTTCCAGGCCCACTGTTGTAGAGTTAAACCTATTTAACCTATTTGCCAGGGCCTACTTCTGACAGTACTGCTCCCGCGGATGGTTTTCCACAGCTGTGTGGGTGATGTCATCTGCAGCACACAGATTCTCTCTCTCGTTTTCTCTCCCTCTCTATCTGCCTCCCCCTTTAGGCCTGTGTTCAACTGTGGGGGTCACCTGGTCTCAGATTCTGGGTTTCTGGGGAGTGAGGGCTTCCCCAGCCACTACAAACCAAACCGCAAATGCACCTGGTATATCACAGTGAGTCCTCAGCACCAATCTGACCACAGCGGACTGCTCACATTACATTACAGGCATTTAGCAGACCCTCCTATTCAGAGCGACTTACATAGGTTTCAATTTTTACATGTTATCCATTTATGCAACTGGATATTTACTGAGGCGATTCTGGGTTGAGTACCTTGCCCAGGGGTACAGCAGCAGTGCCCCAGCGAAGCTCAGAACACCTGGTATTCCCAGGCAGTCTCCCATCCAAGAACCAGCCTCCGAGATCAGACAAGATCAGGCATGTTTGTGGCGGTGTGGTCTAAATTCATGATGCTTGACTGCAGTCATTCAAGCACATAACCCACATTCGACCACACTCTCAACCTCAACCTCAACCTCAAGCACACACAATTCCAAACCTCTGACAGCCCCTCACACCTGCCCCAACTCCCCTACACCTATCACCCCCTTTCCCAGGTGCCTGAGGGCCACGTCGTCATGCTGTCTTTCCGGATATTCGACCTGGAGGCGGACCCACGCTGTCGCTATGACTACGTGGACGTGTATAACGGGCACTCCTACACGGTGCAGAAGCTGGGCCGGTTCTGCGGAACCTTCCGGCCCGGTGCCCTCATCTCCACCAGCAACACCATGATGCTGGAGATGGTGTCGGACTCCGGCACAGGCGGACGTGGCTTCCTCGCCTACTTCAGCGGGGGCAAACCTCACATGGACGGTGAGCTCTCTCTCTGTCAGAGAAACCAGCGCACTGGCTGCTTATTTTCACTCACCAATAAGAACTCGTAGAAATAAGATATCTCTTAATGCAGTCCCCATACAATGTCAGTTCAAATATTCCACTTCATTTTTACTTCTCTCTCTCTTTCTCTTTCTCTCTCTCTCGCTCTCTCTCACCCTCAGAGCACCAGTTCTGCGGGGGTCGGCTGTCGAAGCCGGACGGCTTTGTGAAAACGCCCAACTGGCCCGAGGCAAATTACCCAGCAGGCATCAGCTGCTCCTGGCACATTTCTGTGGAGCCCAACATGGTCAGAGCCCCCAGCTTGCTCCGCCTCAATGTCAAACTCCCCTCCCCACAATCTCCAATACCCAGTCTCCCCCCTTCCCCAATATCGTCAACGCTCTCTAACCTCCCTCTCTACCCTCTCTGCCTCCTTAAAAACCTCCCTTGCCCCAACATCCACCCCTACACTATCCAACATCAGCGCCACACCCCCAACATCCAACTGTCTTCTATCCAACACCCGCCCCATAACAAACATCATCTCTGCACTCCCCAATATCCAAGTTTGTTCTCCCCCCTCCCTGTGGGGGCTGGGCTGGTGGCTCAGAGTTTGGGTCACCCTCTGTCACAGTGGGGCTACGGTCTCTCTGTGTGGGAGGGTGCAGCTCTGGCCCCATCACTGGCCCCCCAGGCCCCGCCCACTCTCAGCACCGCAGAGAATGAATGGCCTTGTTGATGGAGCAGTGACTGCATGTACTGTTACTGTAGGAAAAAGGCCCCCCCTGTGCCTCCCCCACTCCCCACATCTAAACCTTCTTTAATCTAAACTTTCAAACTAACTTGTTGGTTGGCTGAATTCCACCGTGTGCTCACGGACCGTTTCGGGGCATGTTTTCCCGCCGCCCGGGTTCGACTCAGTGTCTGGCGCTTAACTTGCTGGCGCTGTGTTTGTGAGTCTGTGTGCTCTGCCTCCCTGAAGGTGATTGAAGTGAAGTTTGAGAAGTTTGACCTGGAGCCCGACAACTACTGTCGCTACGACTACGTTGCGTTCTTCAACGGCGGAGAATCGGACGATTCCCGGCGAATTGGGAAGTACTGCGGGGACGTGGTGCCTGAGTGAGTGGCCTCCTGTGACGCCCTTTCTGAGCTGGTGCGAGCCCCCACTTGTAAGCATGTGTGCATGTCTGCACATGTAGTGTGTACATGCTTGTTAGGGCCCGAGCACCGAAGGTGCTGCGCCTCCGGTGTCCACCGGAGGGCGCATGCACCATAGGTGCAAGGCCCTATTGTTTTCATAAGGATTATAATTTCTCTTGTGGTGTGTCTGTGTGTGCTCTCTCGAGTGTGTCTTTGTGTTGGAGTGTGTGTTGGCTCTTGATAAATGTGTGTGTTCACTCTTGATTAGTGTGAGTGTGTGTGTGTGTGTGTGTATGTTTGTGTGTGGTTATGAGTGTGTGTGTGTGTGTCTCCTCGCTGAGGAGCCCCACTTACCCCTACCCCCAAAACCCACTGACCCCCAAACCCACTGAGCCCTGTGCCCCCAAACCCACTGAGCCCTGTACCCCCAAACCCACTGAGCCCCGTACCCCCAAAACCCACTGAGCCCTGTACCCCCAAACCCACTGAGGCCCGTACCCCCAAAACCCACTGAGCCCCGTACCCCCAAAACCCACTGAGCCCTGTACCCCCAAACCCACTGAGGCCCCTACCCTGACCTGCACTTTCTGTTCACAGTATGCACCTTAGTGAATTTGTGCCAAAGTGCCAGTGTCCGCTTTGTTTCCTGTACTTTTAAAGGTGATCATAACCAGCATTCATGTTCCTCTGCCCAGATCTCTCATTTCAGTAACAGTCTAACTCTTGACCCCACCCTCCCCTCCAGCTCTTCCTTATTTCTCCTTGCTCAGGCCTTCATGTTTTTCTCTTACGCCTTTCTCCTCACTCCATCTGCCTCCTCCCACAGAAACGTAGTGACCAATGGGAACGAGCTCCTCATCCAGTTTGTGTCCGACCTCAGCGTGACCTCTGACGGATTCAAGGCCATCTACTCCAGCATCCCAAGGGGTCCAAGGCCCCCACCATGGGGAATGACATCGCACAGGGACCCCAAGTGGATGCCAGATCCACCAGACCTGTTTCGCCCCCCCCAAAACCCAAACCCAGACCAGCTGCCCGACCGGCTGCCAAACCCACGTCCAAACCCAGGGTCAAGCCCACACCCAAGCCCAAACCAGCCAGACCCAAACTCGGCACCAAACCGACCCCAAAGCCTGGTACCAAACCTACTCCCAAACCTGGCACTAAACTCACTCCTAAACCTGGTGCCAAAGCCCCACCCAAACCCAGTACCAAACCTACTCCTAAACCTGGCACCAAACCTACTCCTAAACCTGGTACCAAACCCAAACCTGGTGTCAAACCCACCCTAAAACCCAGGACCAAACCTACCCCTAAACCTGGTACCAAATCTCCCCCTAAACCTGGTACTAAACCCACCCCAAAACCCAGTACCAAAGTCACCCCCAAACCTGGTGCAAAACCCCAAACCAAACCTGGTACCAAAGCTACCCCTAAGCCCAGCACCAAAGCCCAGCCAAAAGTGACAGCAGGAGCAAGCAAGCCGGGTCAGAACCGCACTAGGACACCAGCGAAAGGACCTGGGGCACCTGAGAAGTGTGAGTCAGTGTTGTCAGTTCAGTGTGACAGCAAGCTGGTGTGTCAGTTGAGTGCCAGTGTGACATTGAGTCAGTGCATTACTGTGTCATTGCATCAGTGTGTCATTGGACCAATGCATTGGTGTGTCAGTGATTCAGTGTGTTGGGGCATTAGTGAATGGCCATGTCTCTGGGTACTGTTCTGGGATCAGGGCTTGCTGTGTTAGTGAGTGGCCGTGTCTCTGGTTGCTGTTCTGGGATCAGGGCTCGCCTGGCTGTGTCTGCATTGTTAAGGGTGGACCACATGGTGGGTGGTATGACTGGTTATGTGCTGGTGTGATTTTTGGGCCACAGATAGAGCTGAACCTTCTGAACACTCCTGCCTGTTGGGTGTTCGTGACAATATTTCTACATCTTGCTTCTGACTGTGTTGTTTTGATTATGTGTTTATTGTGCATTGAATTACATTACATTATTGTCATTTAGCAGACACTTTTACCCAGAGCGCTTTACAACTGTATGCATTTATACAGCTGGATATTTACTGCGGCAGTTCTGGGTTAATTACCTCACCCAGGAACACAGCAGCAATGCCTCTGATTCCATGCTACACGTACGTACGCAGTGCTCGTTCTGTGTGTGTATTCATTTATGGCATGCTGGTCAGGTGTGTGCGCACGCGTATGTGTGTACATGCGTGTGTGTGTGTGAGTGTGAGAGAGTGTGTGCGTGCGTGTGTGTGTGTGTGAGAGTGTGTGTTGTAGTGTTGTGCTGACACGTGTGCATTTGTGTTACAGCAACACCTCTGAACCCTGTCTGTCCTCAGACCTGCAAGACAAACGGCACCATCCAGACCAGATTCTGCTCCAGCGAGTTTGGTGAGTCACACACAGCGCCGTGTCTCGCAATGATGACACGGGAGACCTCCCCTCTCTCCTCTCCCCTCTCTCCTCTCTCCTCCCCTCCCTCCTCCCCACCTCTCTGTCCCTCCGTGTTGGTATAGAATGACTGCGTGTTCACAGTGCGGTGTTCACACCAGCGCAGAGGCTGTGTGGGTATCTGTTGAAGAGTAATGAGTAAGAGTAATCAGATGAAGAGTAAAGCACCAGAAGCCTATCAGTGCTCAGAGCTGGATCATGTGATCAGAAATTTAGTTTTTCCTCAATTACTCACATGCATTTTGAAACAAAATTCAGTTTCTCAAAAGGTTAACACAACCACACCAATTCCCGTTCCCCATTCCCTCCCTCCCTGTCCCTCAGTGATCACAGGGAAGGTGATAGACCTGGCTCCGGGTTCGAGGGGCAGTGTGCAGGTCAGCGTCTCCCTCCTCAAGGCTTATAAAGCCGGCCGTCTGAGCACTGTCCAGGCAGGCAAAGCCACGTCCGTCAAGCTGCTGTCCACCTGCAGGACATGTCCCCTACTGCGCAGAGGTACTAACACGCTCACACACACGCACTCACTCACACTCACGCACACACACACATGCGCGCACACACACACACACACTCACATACACACACTCCCTCACTCACACACACACTCACACACACACACACACTCTCTCTCTCACTCATACACGCGCGCACACACACATTCACATTCTCAGTCTCACATGCATGCACATACACACACGCAAACACACTCTAATCACACACTTACATTTTTACAAAGGAATTCACATGAACATTATTGACCTTGTTTCATGTTCCTATATTTAGAATTCACAGCAGAGTTTCTCTTAAACATGATTGGCTGTTGGCGGGTTGATGGACAGATTGACCGACCTTTCCGCTCCCTCGCAGGGATGACCTACATCCTGATGGGTCAGGTGGACGGGGAGGGGCGTGGCCTGCTCCGCCCCGGCAGCGTCACCCTCCCCTACAAGGCAGCGCAGCAGAAGCTGCTGACGGATCTGAGTGGCCAGACCTGCTGACCTCACCGCCCCGTTCACCAATCACAGGCTTGGAAAGCGGTCTTAATTCCATCCACCCAGGCACAGGGAAACTACACGCAATGATGATTAAGAGAAAACTTTTTGAAAAGGACAAAGGGGTTATTTAAAGATAAATTACAATTTTATTAAAACCCTTAATGTATGTAGCTTGCCCCCCGACTCAAAGCAGACTCTGAAACAAAATGGCAAAAGTATTCTGTTTTGGATAATTTGTCTGTGGAGACAGACATTCATCATGTTTTTCATATGATTACACACTCAGGATCAGAGCCCCAGTCCTGAGCCAGCATTGTGGTTTCCAGTACATCTACAAGAAGCACTCCTTCCTGTTGAGGTGCCCTACATTACAATGATATAGTATTTTCTGTTATGTTTTTGTTGTTTTATACAAAGTCAAATATCACACTTTGGATTTATTTTAATTTATAATTGTCTTTGATTAAAGGATTTATAACACTAAATACAATTTTTTCAGTTTTTCCTCTGTGGAAATTTAATACAAAATTCCCTACAGTAGTGAATTATCATTTTATGTTCATTTGTAATGTCAGCAGTAATATTTAACACGGCTAAATATGGGGAACCTCTTTGCTCAATAATGCTGCATCACGAAGCCGTTTCTGCTTCGCAACTGCAAAGATAAGATAAACAAGAACGCTAACGTACACGGCCAAATTTAAATGTCATGTGTACTTCTCATTTCCTATTGCACATAACTTCAGCAAAATGTCAAACAGGGAGGCAAAACAAAACAGGCAGTATTGACAGTGACACATTTTCTTACAGATGAGGACATTTTGCCTGTTCTGATGGACTGTCAATCTTAGATTACAATACTGTGCTAATTTTCTTCTGTATTGTATAGCCAAATATGGAGCAGCCCAGACACAACTACAGTGATATCTCTGTCATTATTAAAATTTTGGCTTTAACAGGGTCTCTGTATCAGTATTTTTGGCATATGTTACTATGAATAGTCACTTGGCGCAAAAGCGTTACAAAATAATACTGTCTGCACCCTGATCAGATAGCTTTGTGATTGAGATATTCAGCATATACACATTTTTTTTCTTTCCAACAGTCACAAATGCCTGTTCAGGATAAACATCAAGTTAACAGGGACATCTAGTGGTGACTTGTGGTACTTCGTTCTCCTAGATGGAGACATGGTTGCATCCTAAACTGATCTCTGATCAGTGCTTGGCACATGAGGTCGAACTGCATTCTCCCTCCCTAATGTTCTCAAACTGACCTCTGATCAGCGCTTGGGACATGCTTGCACTCAAGTGAGCTTACTAAAATGCAGATTCATAATTTGCTATTAGAACTGACAGCAGGTCATACTAGTAGTTAATAAACTAATGATTATAACTAGATGCTTAGATCTCCACTTACATTCAAAACAAACACACACACACACACACACACACACAATGACTCACCCACAACACAGGAGAAAGTGACAGGAAGGGGGTGGGGACGTGGAGAGAGGCAGTGTGGTTGGAATATCAGTTGGCTGGAGAGAAAGAAAGAAATGCTACACCTCTCCCTCATTCATTTTTAATCGCACACTCCTTCACCGCTGGCCTCTCCGTTTCAGCGCTCACTCCTTCCTCTTTGTCTGGCTATCCATCTTCCTCATGTTTCAGCGCGTAGCAGCATGTAGTGAGAGAGAGAGTGTGAAACGGGGCGAGCCAGAGAGGGCCGGGGGAGAACTCTGCACCACTCACCTCCAACTGCCAGCTGCTACTGCTCCTCAGCGAGGAGACACACACACACACACACACACACACACACACACACAGACACTCATACACGCACACAAGCTCACATGCACACACACACACTAACCCACTCATATACACACACACTCTCACACACAAAACACACACACACTAACCCACTCATATACACACACACTCTCACACACACACACACAGACACTCATACACACACAAACACACACACACACACTCATACACGCACACAAGCTCACATGCACACACACACACTAACCCACTCATATACACACACACTCACACACACACACACACACTAACCCACTCATATACACACACACTCATACACACACACACTCACACACACACACACAAACATAACCACACACACACACACACACACACACACACACACACTGATAACCACACACAAACACACACACACACACACAAACACACACAAACACACAGACACTCATACACGCACACAAGCTCACATGCACACACACACTCATCAAGAGTAAACACACACAAACACACACTCAAGAGAAAACACACACACACACACTCACACTCGAGTGAACACACACACACACTTATCAAAAGCCAACACACACTCCAACACAAAGACACACTCGAGAGAGCACACACAGACATACAATCAACAAGAGAGAACTAGCATGTACACACTACATGTGCAGACATGCACACACACTTACAAAGAGAAAACACACACATACACTAGATATACTCACACTAAGGCACACACACTCATTCACAGTGCACAAAAATAGGGAAGGGACTGCAGAGGAAACCTCACACATTTCAGGATTCTCACTGGTTTCATTTATTCAGTCTAGATTGCAGTATTACCTTTCAGAGTGCAATATTTACCTCAATCCAAAAACAAACAAAAAAAATTAACAATGAAAAAATGTTAAAAAGGATATGATTGAATTTTCAGATGCATTTAAAGAGGGATATGATTTGGATATGTTTGAGTTACTGAGAGTGGGGCTGAGTGGGTGTGGGGTGTGGGGGGGTGGGGTGTGGGGTGTGGGGGTGGGGGTGTGGGGTGTGGGGTGTGTGGGGTGTGGGGGTGCAGTGGGGTGTGGGGGGTGTGGGGTGTGGGTGCAGGGGGTGTGGGGTGGGGTGTGGGGTGTGGGGGGTGCAGTGGGTGCGGGTGTGGGTGCGGGTGTGGGTGTGGGGTGTGGGTGTGGGTGTGGGTGTGGGGTGTGGGGGGGTGCAGTGGGGTGCGGGTGTGGGGTGTGGGGGTGCAGTGGGGTGTGGGTGTGGGGTGGGGGTGCAGTGGAGCCCTGGTGCAGTGGGGTGTGTGGGGGGGTGCTGGGGGGTGGGGGGGTGGGGTGTGGGGGTGCGGGGGTGATCTCAGTTTCACAGCCCTCACTGTGATCTCAGCTCACAGCCTCACATTCACGCTGTTTCTCAAGTCTAGTGCAGCGGCAGCACAGACCGGGACAGGGTTCCAGCAGAGAGACGCCCTCGCCGCGGGTCAGATCGGAAATGCTGGGACAGGAGAAAGCACGCCACAGGCCAGGAACCGAGCAGACACACCTCCTTAAAAACTAACAATCAAACACACTGGAATGAACGAAGCCAAACCCGACCAAAATTTCTTCCCTTACAAAATTTAACAAAACAGCCATGTTTCTGTTGACGGAGGTGCACTGCAGCCTGTCTGGAGTTATCGATTAAAGGGGCGGGTCACTCTTTCGATAGGTACGGTCCCTGGTTTGACATTTGATCGAGGGCGACTCTCTGATTGGCTGGAAACACGACGCCCCGCCCTTGTATGATCTGTGCTGCTACAGTATAATCAGGAACAATAGAGAGGAACACTTTTTCATATTCACATTCAGGCTGCTCCTCAACTTTACAAATTCATTAGAAAAAAACCCGTACTTCCTTTTATATTCAATGGTCTCTTCCACTGTGCAAATCAACTTGGAACAAGGAAACAAATGCAGAAAAACAATCACCTCCTAGATTTTAAAGACCAAAATATCAAAACAAAACAAAAAAAATCACAGGTGTACAGCAGGGGCACTTTTTCCAAGTCCCTTTGTTTTCACTAAAATCAGAAATGGCAAGCACAGCACTTATTGATCATAAGCAGGCACATGGAAGCTGAGATGGAGTCAAGGCCGCTGACTGAAACAACACTGAGCGAGTGTTAGAGCAGTCCTGACACCAAGACTAAGATTATTGCAGCTGGACACTTAATAACCAGGTTGTAGGTAGTTCCTCTGGAGGTATGTCTGTTTTATCTTTTTACCATTTCAGTGGTCTTTAAGTGTTCACAGCACAATAAGTGCAAGTTTTGCACAAACAGTGTGTTCTCAGCTCAACCGCAAAAAACAAAACAAAAAAAAAAAAAAATACAAAAGGTCTACAGACTCACTTCCTCTAACTTTCTGATTGGGTGACTGCAGGTCAAGCTCTGGGACTGGGTGACTGCACCTTCAGCTCTCTGATTGGATGACTGAAGGTCCAACCTTTTTGGGGGATTCTGCAGTCTTTATGAATATTTCCATATATGATATTGGAAATAAGCAGAGCAGTTATGTGCCCGCATCATGGCTTTAGTTTCACGCTGAGGTGGAGCGGGACAGTCGCAGCTGCGTCGCCCTGGCCCTGCCCATCCCTGCGCTCCTGCCTTTGTCTGCTTCCATTCAGTGCGGCACAAAAGCCCTCACCCCCCCCACGCGCACTGACTCTCCAACATGGAAATGATCTGAGGGCTGTTTGACCAAACAATGTGACATTACCGAGGAACATTCTACTGGCCGACAATGAAAGCAGCAGTCAGACCGGACCGGTGAAATCCCGCGTGCCACTGTGTCACAGTGCTACTGGTACCGTCTGTTTCCCTTCAATAAGGACAGGCGACTGAGGCGACCTGCAAAAGCACCGCAGTCTGCGCAGTTCCCCCTCGACTGCTCTTTTCCTCTTTTTTTTTAAAAAACTGGATGAGTCTGCGGTCCACGCTATTTCTGTTGCGTCTGCTACTTCACTTCCTGTTTCACTGTGTTGTGGGAGATGAAGAGGAAGCAAGCAAGAGGGAGAGGGTGAGAGAGTGAAAGGGCGAGAGAGAGAGAGAGAGAGAAAAGGGGGTGAAAGGACAGAGGACTGGAGGGAGCCAGAGGAGAGGAGGAGGGGCAGTGATGTCACTGACATGGCACTGACATCATCACTGCGTGTTTGAACAGCTGGTTTTGGAAACTCCCCTTGAATGGAGAGGGCCGGACGTCCCCAGCACTGGCCCTTGGGGCACAATGTCTGCTGCTTGTTCTTCTAGGTCCTTCTGCTCTGTTAGGCTTCACCGGGGCTGCTGATTGGACAGATCTGACGTCATCTGACAGCTGCTGCCTTTAAATCACTGAGCAGAGCAATGTATTGCTGGAGGTGCTTTTGTAGTAACAGAAGGATACAACTAAAAGTGTTTATTGACTATGTATTTGTAAAAGTCTGACCTTAGGGTCAGATACCTATGTGATGAAGTGTATGTTTTACTGATTGGTCTCGGCTCTAAAATGGGTCACTGAATAACTTAATTCAGTTCAATAATAATCAGTATTATTAATCAGTATTATTAATCTCTGACTAGAAATTTACCAGGCTTGAGTAATTTCCACAAACACCCTTATCACACAAATTATTTCCTTTCACAAAACACTAACAGGACGTACCAGCCAAGCAATGTCAGACCTGGATCAGTCCTCAGTTAGCAGCTCAGTCAGACCTAAGGAGGGATCTGAGCAGGAGAGAGAGCAGGCAGAGTGCAGGGCAGCCTAACCTGGGGTCACAGTGCACTTTAGTGGGCCCCGGCGTGTCAGAGCCAGCGCAAACACAGGCCAACACTCGGTGCGTTCCTGCAACATTTCTGCAACATTCCTGTAACATCACGCAGGAGGTCCTGGCTTGCTCCCAGGGTGATAAACACGTCCACAAAGACACCACGTTTGACGTTACCAGGCTCGTCTCCTCCCAGGTGTTCTGCTTCTGTGGTGTCATTACCCAAGACACCGCAGCAGAGAGGGCCTGGCCGTAACAAATGTGACCTAAATGCCACGTAAACGTAATGCTAACGTAATGTAATCTACCATGGCAACCGAGCGTTACAGGATGGCAGGGCAAGAGGAAGGAGCTGCCGGGAGAGCAGAGACAAAGGAATGCATGAAAGAAGTAGCCTGGAGGGAGGGAGAGGGAGGGAGGGAGAGAGAGAGAGGGAGGCTGGCCCAGGGAGAATGGGTTAGTACATGAAATTTCAGGCTAATGCCCTGAAAGCAAAAAAACTCACAAGCACTCAAAACTCAAAGGAAGACCAATCTAAAAGAAAACACACTGGCACACCAAAGAAGGGAAATTAACAACAATCACATCAACAAACAACAGCGTCTCCAGTGTATTAATGACACACACGACAGTCTGACCGCAGAGAGAGCAGCACAGCTAAACCCTCAGACACAGGTAACGCTAGCCTGCTAGTCATCTTCACCCAACAAGAGAAACAATTTCTTTAGATAACTGTATCTATCTACCTACTTATCTATTTATCTTACTGTATTAATTAGCAATAACTGATTAAGTCTAAAAAGGCTGAAAATCCCAGTGTCTTGATTGGAGGATGGGTGGAGGGAGAGATATCTCAAGACCTGTATTTGGATCGAACAGTCATAAGCATGTCCTACTGAATATAAGGACTTGGGAAAAAGAATGTGTCCCTGTTTTCGTTTTTTTTGCCAGAAACATCCTTCCATCTGTAATACATGGGCCCCTGATTCTTAATTCTCTTCCATTCTGCAGGTCTCAGAGAGGGTCATTTATTACTTCTGACCACAGAGGGGCCTGCTGGGAAGGAGAGAGACCCTGAATGCCAGAGGGGCCTAAGGTGCTTAGCTCTTTTTTACCTTAAAGACAGAATGCGAAGATCACGCTAATGCGCGAGGCATCTTCATATGGCTCTGTTCCACACCAGCACACGCAAGCTTTCAAGGGGTGCCTCAGTTCTCCTCTCCGCCTTCAGAACGACAGAGAGCGCGGACGGGCTGGGTGGAGCTGGATGTGAGGACAGGAAATGGCTGGGATCTCCGCGCAGGCCCAGGACCCGCGCTCAGTTCAGTTTGGAGCTCTCCTTCTGGGACTCCCTGGCATTCCAGGCGAACCAGGAGATGATACCGGCGATGCAGCCCTGCAGGGCGAACATCACCCCGTACGTGGAGCTGAGGGTGGGGCCGGGGATGTGGGGGCGGGGGCGGGAGGGCGGGGCCGGCAGGGCCAGCGCCGGGTGCAGGCCCAGGGCCCGGATCTCGGCCTTGATCATGTGCAGCTCGTCCAGGATGGACAGGAAGGTGCAGCAGTGGAACCACTGGTGGCTGTGCCCCCACACGTCAAAGCTGCCTGGGGACAGCCTCTCCGGGAACTTACTGATGTTGAAGAGCGCCGACACTGCCAGCCAGAAGCAGTGTCGGTAGAAGTACGGCGCCAGCATGTCCTGCGAGGAAGAGGAGGAGGAGGAGGAAGAGGAGGAGGGGAGGGGGAGGAGGGGCGCAGCAGGCGGTAGAAGACCGGGGTGGAGGCCACCACGAAGGGCAGCAGGAAAACGGCGGTGCGGATGACGTAGCGGTAGCGTCTCCAGCGATGCCGGGTGTTGCAGCAGGCCAGCGTGCAGAACAGCGCCACCAGGCAGGCGCTGGGGATGTAGAAGCTCTCGAAGAAGACGTGGAACTCCGGGCGGGAGGAGGGCAGGGGCGGGGCCAGGGGCCGGAGGGGCGGGCCGTCGGGAGCGCCCCGCCCTCGCTGGGTGGCGTTGGCGAACCCCGCCCCGGCGATCCCCGCTTGCGGGTGGATGTAGTAGAAGTAGGCCAGTGCCGAGCCCACGGTGTATGCGCTGATGGTGCCGTAATCCACAAAGAAGCAGATCTCCCGGATCAGCAGCGACATGGAGTTCAGCAGGTGGGCCAAGCTGCTGGCCATCAGCAGGCAGAAGACCCCGATGAAGTAGTTCCATAGCGGGTAGAAGAAGGGGTCGCTGAAGGACGGGGTGCTGTCCCACGCAAACAGCTCCAGGAAGTGGAAGGCGAAGACGAAGACGGCCAGGAAGTGCGTCCAGAAGTTGCCGGTCTCGTTGGTGGGGCGGAAGGCGGAGGCCAGGCACTCCCGCAGGCTGTAGTTGGGGAAACGGTACCCTGACAGGATGAAGCTCTCCGTCACCCTCTGGGGAACATCTGTGTGCTTCAGAAGGGGCTGGGCGGGTCGCCCACACCCCAAAATCATGGCTGAAGGGGGTGGATAGGGCCTGACTGACTGCAGGGCTGTTAAAACATGCAACGATTTGAGCAATGCCTCTCCCTTGAGCTGCTGTTGGTGGCTGTGCTTAATACAGCTCTGCCATTTTTTTTCATTTATTACTGAAGCAATTCACCGCTGAGGCTGATAATGTCTGATTGGTTTATTGGTTGACCGGTCAGACATTAGCCTTTGGCTGCTGGATTCTGCTGACCATTCAGGAAAAGGAAGCAATTTCCAGTTAATCATAAGCAGATAGAATGTCCTTCTGAGATAAATTAATCTCGAGAAAAACAGCAATGCAGAAAAAATGACGTGTCAAGCACGTGTTTGTCGTGTTTCACATGAGGTTACTGGGTGCACAACAACCAACAGCTTGAACACGATGGAAGCTTTTTTTGGTTGTAAACCAAAGTCCAGAACTCCAGCAGTAATGTACACAGTGTTTGAACTTCTGTATCCTGATGTTAAGAAGCCCCGACAGCAAAGCTTCAACGCTGCGCAGCGATCAAAAATCAGTTTCCGCTTTCGGGAAGTGTAACAGTGCGCAGACAGTGCCAGACGCGCTAACAGACTGCCCCTCTTTCTTTTTGCTTGATTCCTCTGAGTTGCTTCTTCACTCTGTATGAGTCTGATAGTTGGGAAAGAATTCAAAAATAAGAAGTTAATATTTTATCCGTGCTTTAATATTTAATGCCGCTTTCGCTGTCGTGTTGATCGTGTGAAATGCGAAAGCCCACGTTTCCTCATCGATCGATTATTTTCTATTTTTTTACCTTTTGACGTAAAATATTACTGTACGTTTACCCAATTATTGTCTCTATGGCATGTGTCTTTTGGTTCCGTACTAATGTATGCCGTGGAAAAATACCATAGCAGGCATTTGCCTGCCTCTCTAATAATAGTGGCTCTCTAGGTGCTGTATGGCAGTTGCTTCCTGACAAACAAAACAAATGATGTCTATAATAATTTGCGTCCGCGTTAAATTTCCACCTAAAGTAGGTCATTTGGTTTAGCTCGTGGGTTTACATGAGGATCTTGTGCGACTGTACATTGCATTATTCATGGTCCGTCATGCATAATTCACGTCACAGTTCCATTTATTAATTTACCTATTTCTCGCTGGGAAATCTGACTCCCCGTAGATGACAGATGTCAGTTCTGCTATGCGTCTCGCAGTGCCGGTGCAAGGTCACCGCGGCTCAGCGTGGCGACCGGGGGCAGCCGGAGCGCCTGCCACGCAGATGCCGCTCCGGGCTCCGACAGTCCGCGGCGGCTCAAAAGGCCGTCGAAGCCGAAAGCCGGTGTTCAGGACTCCTTTGGCCGATAACGTTTCCAATGCGGCATGTCTCACGAATATAGCGGTTCTTAACAGCTTGAAATGAATTCATTCGGTCAGGTGATCAGCCGGGGTCCGCTTTCTCCCTCTCTGCAGATTCCGGTCTCCCTCCGATTTAACTCGTTCGGTTTGTCCTTGAATGAGACAGATGAACTGATAACAAGAGACATGCATGAATGACAATCAGAAAGTGCGTGAGACGGGATGATAACGTGATCGACTTGCGTAGCGGAATCGTAGTTCCCGTCCCCCCTCCTCTGACCGGTCAGTGAGAGTAATCCGCTGTTCCTAAGTCCAGTCGGGCACACGCCGGCTGTACGTGTTCCATAACCAGCCCGCTGTATCTCCACATCCGCTGGCCTGATGATGGTGATTACATTAAACGCCGTTTTCCCACTAAAAACATTCGATGAAGACCGCGATCCGGTGCAGTACAGCGCAAAAAATATCACAGCAAGAAGAGCGCATTACACAAACGGTTATTCCTGTGAAAGCGAAAACAGGGGCACTGTGCGACCGGCCGGGTCGTGTTCAGTGCTGTGGCGTGCTATAACAAGGGCCGTTCGCCTTATCGGCGCTGCAGCACCGACCCGTCTTCAAGTACAGTCATGCAGACAGCTCTCTCTCTCCACAACCTCCCCCTATCTCTCTCTCCCCCTATCTCTCGCTCTCTCTCTCTCTCCCTCCCTCTCTCTCTCTCCCTCGCTCTCTCCCTCTCTCTCTCTCTCTCTCTCTCTCTCTCTCGCGCTCCCTCTCTCTCTCGCTCCCTCTCTCTCTCTCTCTCCCTCTCTCGCTCCCCCTCTCTCTCTCTCTCGCGCTCTCTCCCTCTCCGCATGCTGACAGGATCGACTCTAGCCTGCAGCAATATTTGCATGCTCTTTAACCTTTCAAATGAAAGCCTTGACGTGCAGACGACGAAAATAGTCCCTCTTATTTGTATAAAAACTATTGCAAAAAAGGCGACATCTTACGCCTGTATCCTTAAACATGCAGCATTTAATTAGACAATGTTCTGTTCGGCAGAGAAGCAGAGAGCATGCAGCCAACAAACTACTCGCTCTTGTAACTTGAATTCGAGAGCACCCTGTGTATTTTCATAAAAGGATCCGTATCACTTTAAGGATGGAAGGGCAGGCCTAATCGTATTTGTTCTATAGGGACAATCCCCCCCCGTGGGAGGAAACGCTCCCCTCCCCCGCTCTGTGAGTGGACAGACACCCCCCTCCCACCCCTGTGTCACACAGACGTGACAGGTGGCCCCACGTGGTGCAGTGACACATGTTTTAACCATTGAGACCTCAGTCTTAATTTCTCCCAACAGAGAATACAACCCCCCACCCCCCCAGGCGAGCCAGTGGGGTCAGCTAGGATGTGTGGCCTGGATTGACTCACTGATCTAGGGTCTGTGGCAGCGTGGACCTGCTGCTCTGGGGTCAGCGGGTTTATGCAGCCAGGCTGGACTTGCGGATTCTGAGTCAGGTGGTCGAGTCTCTTCAGGTTGGACTTGCTGATCTGGGATCAGGAAGACATGCTGCTCAAATGTGCTTAGAGAGCACGTGCTTCAGTACTTTGCCTCTTGGCCTGAAGTAGTTATGCAGGAATTCTGCAAGACAGTGTTGTTTCAAGGTTTCATGGAGCCAAAGTTTACTTTAGGCTGTTACAACCACATCCCTATTGATGTTCTAATGTCGTGGGGGAGAGGTCTTCCCTGGCCTTTGCTCACGGCAGTGTCATTGTTTGCTGTATTTTTCTTTTTGATTACTCAGGAGCATATTAGCCTGTGCATACATTAAAGCAATCATCTTATTATAATAACTGGTGTGGCAGCATCCTCCAATATTTTTGCACAACAACAGTGACACCCTGTGGTCAGTATAGGGAGTGCACAAACACAAGGCCAATTGTGGCAAAACAGGAATACAAATTGACAAAAGATTACTGTTTTTCACTCAGCCCTGGCTGATATATCCCATCATGCTGCATGTGGACGTGTGTGTATTGCTGGTGACAGTATCAAGGAGGGCGGTCAGTGAACACTCAGGATTCCCTCAGGTGGACAAATGCTTCCCTCTGTGTTACAGTTTATTAGACCATTAATAGGAAAGAGTATGAAATAAGCAGGGACGAGCTGTAGTTTCATATTATCTTGCAACCATGCAATGGCTAAGCTTTCTGAATCAGTTTCAGCTTGGTGTGTGGATGTGCTTTTCTTGCAGGTATTGGACAATAGTTTAATCGACTACCTGGCCACACCTGCCAGCTGGGTTGGTCAGGTGGTATTAATGAAATCAGAGGATCAGCAGACTGAGACCAAGAACAGAACAGAACAAGCAGGTATGGGTGGAAATGTTGCCTAGCATGTTACATTCCCCTGCTTTACTGAATTAGATCATGTTGTGCTTTTTTATCATGAATGTACTTTTTTTTTACATCCTCCATTTTTGTGTTTGTAAAGAATACCTTTTATGGATGAAGTAACAGGCCAGCTTCTTCCCTAAGCCCCAAAGTCACAGTGATCTCTGGGTATTCGCTTAGGGTTCAAACTGATTTCCAGAGACAACGAGCAAGGAATATACAACCATTCTCAACGCCTATTATTCTGCCTTTGAATAAGAAGCGAAAGAAACAGCTGGCCTTATTTTCAACTAATGAAGTCCATTTTCATATTTTAAAGGTATGTGGTTTTCCAGTAGTTCCAGTTCTTTTCCTCTTACCATAAACACACACGTGTGTATATCTACCCTTAAGGAAAATAATGCCCCCCATCTGTTCCCTTTTCTTACAGATGGGAACAGGCACCTGTCTGCTGTCCTTTCCTGGGTAAGTGAAGCGCACAGACATTTTGTCAATGATCTGGTAGTACGTTTTAGTCTGTCCCCAGCAGAGATTTTTTCAAAGGCCCTCCATGAGAAGCTGAATCTCTTGTTTTTGCTCATTGTGCACGCTATTATTATTGTAATTTTTTAATGTGGCAGCTGAGTCAGAGATCTGTTGCCACTCGGCGGTTGGTGGTGGTCATTTTTCTGCCCAGGGGTTGGGCATTAATCTTTTGGCAGTGGCTATGCGTCCCCAATAACCTGGCCTATGCTGTGTCCTGGGGTTATTTTAATCCTAATCCCAAAGTGATTAAAGATGATTATTTTTGCTTAGTGAACAAACATTTTGTTGAGGCAGGAATTTAATTTTTTTTGTGCTTGTTACCAAAGTGGCTCTCGGGAGCACCGCATTTTGCAAACGTCTGAACACCAGTCCTGGCCTCATATCTCCTGCTGCTGCATTCAACATTTTCGACGGCGTCCAGCAGCTTCTGTCCGCAATATTACAGATGGCTCATATTGCTACACTGTGTTACATGCAGCTGTCTGTTTTTCGGCCTCTCCTCATGCCTCAGCCATTATCTCGGTCACCCGTTTCCCAGTTATTCTTCCCATTAATCTATAACATGTGGCTGTTCTGTCCTTTCAATAGGAAACTAGTAAATGGCTCAGTCTTGGTCTGTTGTATTGACGTAATCTACTTGTTTCATGGCTTTGAGTATTTTTTTTTCCAAATTTATTTTAAGTTTGAAAGAAGTCTGAATTATTTTCATGTTAACTGCATGAGGCATTTTCCCATGTACTTCTCTAGTTAAATGTGATAGGGTTCCTGCAGTGATCCAGTCTTACAAGAAAAGCTTTTAGCAACATTGATATGTGGCTTATTTTTATTGTAACAAAATTACATAGTAAATGAGTTTAAAGGTTGATTCAGTTGGTGTGGTGGAAGTTCTAAGCAGGGTATTCATACAGAGACAATTTTATCTGAAGCCAGGATGGTGGGTCTCTGGGTGGGTGGAGCCAGTGGAGGGTTTGTCTTAAGTAATCTGTGTGATTTAGTTTTCAGGACAGAATTTAACAAATTAAAAGGGAAAAGGTTATGTACAAATCTAATTGAAACAGCATTAACAATTTAATCATGGACTCAATGGCTCAAAACCAGACACATTCATTCAATTTGACCACAGTGCTAGCTCATGCTTCACATTCATATTTGTATTCATATAAATACTCATTTCATTTCTTATTCTTTAGCATTGATCTTAATGTATAATGCCTATATCTGCATTGACAACACCAATCACTTTACCGTTCAACGATATAAAGCCTTGGTTACTGCCAGGTACATGTGTCTGGTTATTAGGGTGTGCACGTGTATATTATTAGCATGTGCTAATTCTGTGTATGGTTATTAGTGTGTGTGCGTGTCATGTGTAGTTATTAGTGTGTATGTTGTGTGTACGGTTATTAGCATGTGTGAATTCTGTGTGTTGTTATTTGCGTTTGCGAGCCGTGTTGCGGGCGGCTTGCTTCCTCTCCTTGCGGGTCATTTTGGGTGCATCAGGGGGCGGGTTCTGTCGCACCCCAGCTTTCTGATTGGTTGGCGGCACCTGCTGGGCAGGCTCACATTGTTGGGGGCGGGCCGATGGGGCTGTCTTGTAGATGAGGTGGAAGATGAATGCATTGGAGTACCTGAGAGGGGGGAATAATGTGCATTTATATCAAAAAGTGTATTAACTACATCATCATGAATATTTCAGCGACAGACTCTTACCAGGGCAGTGTGTTGTCTCCCCTGGTGATGCGGAGTGGGCAGTGGAAGGGGTTGATGAGGGGAGGGGAGAGAGCGCCCCCTGTGGCCGACGCCATCACCTGCTGGCTGCACTCGCAGCCCAACTCGCTGTCCTCGCAGAAGTAGGCCGGGACCCTCAGAGACTGGCACAGAGACATTATTACATCACAACTAAATCCTCGGCAACGCAGACAGCTCTACTCGGCCATACAAAGAAACAACCTGTGACTAGAATGGTCCTTCCTGCTAACAGAGGCAGTCACATGAATAATCGAATCAGGTTATGGTAGGGGAATTGTCACTGATAGAATTTATTTAAAAATAACAGATATTCATATTCAAATGGTCTTTGCTTTTGGCATTCAGATCAAAATTTAAAGCATAGATTCAATCTTGCCACATTACTGTTTCTGTTCCTGTCTGACATGATTTTTTTTTTTTTGTTAATTCCAGCCAACTCCAAACACATGAAGTTGTGTAAACCGAGTTATGGGCAAACCGTCTTGCCGTTAGATTGAACCTAATTCGCAGGTGTGTGCGTGTGCGCGTGTGTGTGTGTGTGTGTGTGTGTGGGGGGGTGTGTGTTACCTGGAGCCTGGGGAGTGTACTGAGCCAAAAGTCATGGAGCAGAAACGCCGGCCTGAACCCTGCGGAGACACACTCGCATTACACTTTCCACGCGCGTCTGGCACATCTGACAGGTTTGAGCTCCTGAGAGTTTTTACACTCAGATTTTTGAGTCCAGCAGTGTCATGCTTCTAGTGTTACTAGCCCAGTTCAACCAATGCGCACGCAAACACACACACACACACACACACACACACACACACACACACCCCTAGACCCTCACACGCACCAATCACCAGGTCTGGCTTTGGGCCTTGCAGCATGTGATAGGCTCTTCTGTAACCTTTGACCCGGATGCTCCTTTTGCCTGCACTGTCCTCTTGGTTTAAATTTGGGCACACAAGGGTTAATTGACCTTCCTGAGGGACAGAAGAAGGGATCAGTCAGTCTGTGCGCACAGGTGCTGTAACTCAAAAGGGGGAGAATGTATTCAATGTGATATTTGTTACATGAGAGGGGTCAGGGTTTAAAGGGGAGGTGGCAAGTAATGTGCTGGTGGCTACAGGGTTTATTTTCACCTTCTGCTGCAGAAGAAGCTGCTCTTCGTCACACTCAGGGGGAAGCCCCTCCCCCACAAACAGGAGTTCAAAGGTCATATGGGGGAGGAGCATGGCCAACTCCTTCAGGGGAAAAAGAGCAGTTAACCGTTTTTCCAAAGACAGAAGTTTATAAAGAATAAAACTGACCGTCAAAAGACAGAAATTCAGAGAATAAGAGTTACCCAGAAAACCATGAGAGAGTGAAACTCTCTGTGGGACTCGATGATGTGGATCTTCAGACTCTTCTTTTTCAGGATGTTCAGCTCTGGGACTGAAGCAGAGTCGTGAATCCACACACACACACACAAAACTGTCAATGTCTCTCACAGATGCACGCACGCGCTATCTCACACAGACTCTCTATGTCACACACACTATCTCTCTCACACACACATGCACGTTCTTACACACGCACACACTCTGTCTCTCTCTCTCACGCATATATATGATGATCCACACACACTTACAGTCTCGTGGAACCAGCGAGGTCATGATGTAGTAGATGGAGAGGGGAGAGCTGAGCAAGGCTACCACAGGAGAGGAGAGACTGATACCACGCCACTCACAGTACTGCTGCCAGGACACTGAGAGAGAGAACACACTGATACCACTCACAGTACTGCTGCCAGGACACAGAGAGAGAACACACTGATACCACTCACAATACTGCTGCCAGGACACTGAGAGAGAGAGAACACACATACCACTCACAGTACTGCTGCCAGGACACTGAGAGAGAGAACACACTGATACCACTCACAGTACTGCTGCCAGGACACTGAGACTCAGTTAACCCTCACTGAGGAAGAGCTTGGTGTGTCTGTGGGACCAGGACTGGGAGACTCTGGGTTTTCGGCTTTTCTTACCCAGGGGGGAGGTGAGACTGAGGACACAGGGGGGTGTGCCAGAGCAGCGCAACAAGATGTCCGACTCCTCCTTCAGAGGGCCGTATGGATCAGTGTGACCTAAAGGCAAAACACACACACACACAGACACACGCACGTGTGCACAGATCAGACATACTTTAGCTCAGCTGGTGAATGATTTCATTCTCTTTGCTGTGCAAACATTAATTCCTTTAAAGCCTCCAATGGGGATTTGTCTGAGTGATTACAATATTTATTATAACCAGCAGATTCATGACCTGCAATTCAGTTTGATAAAGTCTGAAACATCAGCAGTAAATGCAAATGCGGCCAGAGAGTAAATGCAAATTTCCAGAGTGGTGGTGATTCATGGTTTTCACATCTCACTCCTGGGTCGTGCCAACCTGCCAGCCACGGGGGGGTGTTCTCCCTGGACTGGTCCATTTCGGACTGCAGCTGCAGGTGGGGGGAGCGTACCAGCAGACTCCAGTGAACCCAATACCCATAGTCCAACTTATTCTGCGTCAGAAAGCGCTCCAATTCAAAGTCTTCTGATGTCACTTCTAAAGGAGGAAGGACAGACGGGAGAGAAAGGGAGAGAGACATTGTTGACGTGGTTTTTCTTAGTTTTTTTGACTATTATTACCTTCAAAGTTACAGCACATTCACTTCAGGAAGTGTCTATAATACAGATGCTTTCAAATTGTATTTTATTCTAGTTACATGTTATATTCATACTTGTATAGAGAGCAGTTGGCTACATTATGTTTCTAAATTCCAATTCATGCATGTAGTCACCTATTATCAATTGCTCATGTAAATGTGTGGTAATATAAACAGAATTTCAGAGGGGGGACCATGGAGAGGGAGGGTTCACTAAAACCTTTACCATCAGAAGAATGAAATTTCATTGAGCACATGGTCCAGGTGAGCTCTCCGGACACGCCCCTCTACCTGCAGCGTAGGTGAAGGGCAGGTCGGCCAGCTCCTTGCCGTGGCTCTGGTACTCCGCCAGCTTGCTACACCAGTACTGGTGGCTGGAGTCTTCTGGGCAGCGTGTTTGATCGGTCTGAGAGCAGCGGTCAGAACAGTACAAAACCACACTGCACTGGGAGCTGTGGAGAAACCGAGAAGAAGAGAGACAGAGCGGGGAAGAGAGGGGAGGGGAGGAAGATAAAAACAGCCAAAAAGAAAAAAGACAGAGAGAGAGGGGAGGAGGTAGAGTTTGAGAGAGAAAGTGAGAGGGCAGAATTTGACAACAAAAGAGGGAGAGAGAGGTGGAATGACAAAAAGACAGAGAATAGCAAGAGGGGGAAGGGAACAGAAGAAAGGAGAGGGAGAGAAATGGGAAAGATAGAAAAGGTATAAATAGTCACAATAAAGTCATAATAGAGGAGGAGTGAGAGATGGGAGGAGGACATGACCAAAGACAAGGTGTGCAGAGAGACAGGTGAAAGAGAGAGGGAGTCACACGGAGAAGGAAGAGCAGAAAAGAGGCAAAGAAACAGGAATAAAAGCGGAGGGCATTCCACAACAGGGGGAGATATTGTTAATGCACAGCCGTGAAACGGATGCCTTTGTTCTGCCATCTTTGTGACAACTTCCAAACCACCACCCAGTTTATCACTGTGAGCAACACCCAGATCCTGTAACCTGCAACACAAGGACCCTGTGGTGACCGGGGACTGGGAAAGAAGAGCATCTCAGGCTCATTCAATGCTAAGACAACACCCTTTCACCTGCTGCAGATCCTACAGATAGCGCACAACCTTTCTCCTGCTGACGCCCCTAGCAGACGACCACAGCAATCTAAACTCAGATAATCTAACGATTCCCAGCTTCAGCAGTGCTGCAGTACACCAGAACCAGAGTCAGGGGGCGCTGTGGTAAATAGCTATACATCTCCTTACACGAGTACGTTCACTTCCTCTTCCCCTCTTACCAACTTCCTCCCTGCCCCTCCCTCTCCCTCCCTGCCTTACCACGGCTTCAGTCTGCAGGAAAAGGAGTATCTCTTACACACGTGGCAGTGTTGCATTTTGGGCCAGCGGAGGGTGAAGGGCGTGTTCTCCGGCTCCGGCTCCGCGGGCCCCCAGTCGTCCCCCAAGCTGGGCGACAGCGCCACCCGCAGGACGGACAGAGCTTCACTGCTTCTGCGCAGCAGGCTGGGGGATGAAGCCAAGCGGGGGCAGGTGAAGGTGGCGGCTGCCCTGCGGGCTACCTGCAGCTCACCTGCAGCTCACCTGTGCAGCTCACCTGTACAGCTTCCTGTCGTTCACTTTCAGACTCTGTGGTCGCCGCGGCGCCCCCCCGCTCATCGGAGCCTCCATGCAGTGTCGCAGCAATCCCACAATCCTCTCTGTCATCTTGCACTCTCCGTTGTCCTGGGCTTCCTCTGTGTTTCCGCCGGGGTTGGCCCCGCCCTTGGAGAGGATGTCGAAGCCCAGGGGCAGGCCGGAGGCATCGGTCACCATCAGCACCGTCTGCCCCACACGGTGCACTGATCACCAGGGACAGAGGAGCACGGAGGGAGGGAGGGAGAGAGGGAGAGAGAGAGAGAGATGAAGAGAGGGACGAAAAGAGAGAGGGGGAGTAAGCTCATTCAAATTTTACATGACCATTTCAAAATTAACCAGTGGTGCGTGTGCACAGGTTTGTCTCCTCAGTAAATGGTTCCCATGCATCACCTCTGAACCACTATTCTCTTATGCTGAGCATCTGGACCAATCAGAGATCAGTGAGGAGGGCGTTTCGTTTCTGCTAGAAATCTGGGACCCGTGGGTAGTTTCCCCCCCCGTCTTCTTGCCTCTTGGTGAGAAAATGAAACTTCGTAGAGCTACCATGTGCTGCAGTGAACTATTTGTTCCTATGAAATAAAACACTCTTCTCCACTGCAAAACCCTTTAATTGCTTCAAACCATCAAACCACTGAAAGCACAACACTGCTCCACCCATCTGAGAGTTCCCGAGGCCCCACTCTCTCACCACTCTGCCCCTCCCATTTCACACTTACTGACTTCTGATTGGTCGATGTTGACCCGAGTGAGCCAGGACTGGGCTTCGGGCGGAGGCGGGGCACAGTCCAATCGGTGCAGTAGCCACTGGGGAGAGGCGCGGTCCAAGGGCAACCTGGGGCAGACCTGACCCCTTCCCTTGCACTTCCCACCTTTCTGCTGGCGCCACCTGCTGGGCCCTGCCTCGTAACTGCGCAGCCACTCCGCCATGGCTTCAAAGAACTCCATGCGTGGGTCACAGTCCCTCGACACTAACTCCATCTTCCTGAGAGAGGAGAGGAAGAGAGGGGTGGAGAGGGGGAAGGAGTTGGTGGAGAGGGGGAAGAACGTTGGGGAAGGATTGGGATGGATAAGAGGAGAGAGAGGGGTGGAGTGCGGGAGTGTGAGTGTGTGTAGGTCAGACGGAGATGCCATGTGAGTTTACTCAGTGGGTTTACTCTTCCACCAAAAATGTCCTGTTTCAAAATATGTATCGGCTGAAATCTAAATTCAATATAGTGAAATACTGCCGACACAGAATCTTGAAACACAGAGTTAAAAATGTATATATAAAGGTATGCGTACATGTCCATGTATAGATAACTATGTAACACAGATCAAGCGAGAACTATGTTGTGCTAATAAGGAAGCATAAAAAGCTACGTTACCACGAACATCGTTTAACGTCAAAATATTAACACCTCATCATGTTTGAGCACAATACCAATACATTTTTGCATTACACAAAGTGTAGCTTATGCAGTCTAACAAACGTAGATCATCCACCACAAACTCAGTTTATACAAGCAATTGTATAAAAACATTTACCGTTAGCTGAAATCTAATCAATAGCCTATAATAGTCTATTCCATAGGAAAATGCAGTTGCGCATAATTAATGGTATTTACTTGCTTTACCTTTGTATAACAGCGTCTGGGAGTGAAAATGTTGTTTGCTTGGTGTTGGAAAACGTTGACTAGCGTTGTGGTCATGAGTAAACAAATTTATATTATGTTTCAAAACAGCGTCGATTCAGAATCTTCTGGATCGTTTTACGCGCCTGAAGATTCCAAATCCGAATGAGAAGATTGATCAGAACGCTCCGAGTGTGTTGCTTCGTCTGGCTGTGTGTGGAGTATACTTTTGTTTATTTAAATCGATCCATTTTTCTGTATTTATTACAGTTTTCATATTTACTTGCTTTTACATCCAAGATTCCCGTTTGAATCCTTCGGAGATGTACAGATATTTTCCGTAACATTTCCTGCAGCTGGAGGCGATGTTCTGAAACGATCTAAGTAAGGAGCTTTAAGGTACATTTAGGTCAAAGTGTAGCCTCGTGGAATTAACAGATATTATGACTCGATCTCTCCGGCAGCGTAATGGCTTCATGTTCCAAAATAATGTAAAAACAATGTAAAGGCTAAGCCACGTGGCAACATAGCCGTAGAGACCCGGGGAGATCAACAGAGGTCTGCACTGAAATAACGTGTGTGTGTGTGGATAGAAACAGTCCCCAGCAAAGCTGAGAGATGGCATGACGAGACATTAACCCAGTTTGTGTTCCTTTGTCCCGCGAGCTCACTGCAGTATATCCACACGCATATTCGTTTATAGTGGATATCAGATCTGAAACTCCAAGGAAGGTCTAATGTGCAACTGACAGCGATAGGACAGAGGCGCCCCCTGGCGGGAGTACTGTGTAGTACAGTATGTGTATTTTCGCTGAAATGCACATCTCAGAAGCTGAATCCTCCCATGAAGACAAGCCTTCACCTGCCCCTTCACCTGTTCTGATTGTTTAATTATTAATGAAATGGCTGGACTGGACCTGCAGAGACACCAGACTTCCACAGGTGGTACTGAGACACCAGCACTATCCTCAAAATCCTCCAAATCTTTTGGCTGAAGGAAATGAAATAATGTTTTTTTTTTTGCTTGTTTGATTATCAGAGGCCCCTAGTCAAACACAAGAATTATTTACACAAACATATAAATCATTGCAGTATTACACAGGAAAGAGTAAGGTACACTTCAGTCCTGTAAAACTATGAAGTGCACCTGTATACATCCTGGACAGAGAATCAAATGCAATCACACCAGTTAAATATGTCTGCTTAGTGCTTTAACACTGTTAACCAGAGCTACAATTTTAGCTGTACAATTTTACACCTTGCATTTTTATGTAGCTGGATATTTCAGGCTGAGAATGTTTCACTGAACCCGCAGCCTTTGAGCTACAGACTCCTCCACCATACTGTCACCACAGTTCTGACAGGAACCCCAAAGCAGCCTTCTTAATATAGAAATCATTTATTGACAAAATTCAAATCACATTTGTACCAAAATGATCAGTTAAATTAACAGCACAATCACAGGTATTAAAATCATCCACAGACATCTAGACTGGACAGCTCTGCCCAGTAACTGGCTTGTATTGCCATACCACCGCGGCGTACACGGTGGGGACCTTAATCCGACAGCAGCCACACAAGGCCTATTTTCAGACTCTTAAAACCTTTTTATGACAGAAAAACCTTTCTGGGCCAGTATTCTGTTTGCCCTGTTGTCCAGGTGAGTCCACAGAAATTTTTGGGGGAAATTACAAATTGATTTGTAAAGAGAATCCTCCAGGCCGGGTCCCCGCCCCCCGCCCCCCCGCTCTGAGATCGGCTCAGTGCTGCGACGCTGCAATGGAGGGGTTGGCTGCCTCGCTGTCGCTCAGGTTGAAGGAATCTTCCTCGCGCTCCTCCTCCTCCTCCTCCTCCTCTTCCTCGTCCAGCTGCAGGCTGCCGGAGGAGATGCGCATGCGCACCAGAGGGGCGGCATGCAGCAGCTTGCCCAGGGCGGGGCAGTAGTAGGGGTACAGGACGTCCGAATCCGAGTCGCTGAAACTCCCGGACGCACCCAGCACGCAGAGGGAGGCGGGGCGGTCCGGCAGGGGGGCGGAGCCCAGCGGGAGGTAGGTGGGTCGGGTGGGGGCCTGGCGCCGGGACAGGTGCGGGTAGTGTCCCAGGGGGCGGAATTCGGAGGCGTGGGCGAGCGGCCGCGGGGACTTGACGTCGGACTGGCTGTGGGACCGGCCGGGGAGCCCCGTCTGGTAGCTGGAGTCGTCGCTGAAGTGGCCCGCCTCCACCCTGCTGAAGTCCAGCTGGCTGCCGAAGCCGCAGCCCCGCCCGCCCTGGCCGAGCCCCACCCCCGCCACGCCCAGGCCCGGCCCGTTGGGGCGGGGCCGCTGGCGCCGCAGGGGGGACAGCGAGGACGGGCTGGAGAAGCTGGAGGAGCGGACCACGTCGTCCAGCAGGGCGGTGTGGCGGGCCGTGGGGCGCTGCAGACGCTCCTGGGACGAGGGGGCGCCCCCGGGCACAAACACGGGCGCGGCCAGCGGGAAGGCGGGCAGGACGGGGTGCAGCGCCAGGTGGGGGTTGTTGGGGTACAGCAGCACCAGCCCGTGCGGGCCCTCCGCCACACCCCCGCCGCCGCGGGACTGACGCGCCTTGCTCTTGGGCTTCTGCAGCCCTCGCGCGTCGGTGGAAGAGGAGGCTTTGGGGAGGGGGGCGGGGTGACGGGGGGCCCGGGCCTGGGAGCGCTCCAGCTCGGCTGCGAACACCACCTCCACCGCAGACTTACTGCGCTTCCCCTTCAGATCCGGCCGCACCCCGCCCCTCTCCCTGCCCTCCACACTGCCCGACAGCGGGAGGGAGGAGGTCTGCTCATACAGCTGCAGAGAGAGAGAGAGAGAGAGAGAGAGAGAGAGAGAGAGAGAGAGAGAGACACACACAAATACACACATTACAAACACACACACACATTACAAACACACACACACACACAGACACACATTACAAACACACACACACACACACGCATTACAAACACACACACACACACACATTACAAACACACACACATTACAAACACACACACACACACACACACACACACGCATTACAAACACACACACATTACAAAAAACACACACACACACACACACACACACACACATTACAAACACACACACACACACACACACACACACACACGTGCATGCACGGATTACAAACACACACACACGAGAGCATTACAAACACACACACACGAGAGCATTACAAACACACACACACAAACACACAACACAACAAGAGAGAGAAAGAGAGAGAGATGTCCGTTGGGGAAATGTAGATGATACATCCTAAGTTAATACTGTTAAGCCGGGTCAGCTGAATTGTCTGCTTTGAAGATTTCTCTTCTGCAGATTCCCCTGTCTGATGGTGCCAGTGGTACTAATGATGCGTCGTTATGGTAACATCCAAAGGAGTAAAAACGGAGTAAACCTGAATACCTGTTTGGAGACGTCGGTGAGGAGATCAGGAGAAGACCTGCAGTGCCGCGCATCAAAGTCCGTCCTGCAGTACTTCCTGTAACCCACAGGGGGCAGCAGGTCAGGCAGACAAACACACACATATGCACATGCATGTTCAGATATCTGCACACCGATACGGACACACATATACAAAAATGATAACATAGATGCACACAGCACACATGTAACAACACTCATACACACACAGACACACACACACACACACACACACACACACACTCCTCACCTTTCAAAGGACAGGTTTCTCTTCTCCCCCCTCCCCAAAGAGTCGAGGAGCTGCTTCTGTGTTCTGCCACTGAAACAAGACACAGCAAGAGAGGGGCATTCTGGGATAGCTACAAACCGTCAGCACAGCAGCAATGAGACGTGAGAGAGATTTGTGTACTGTGGTGTTACCATCCAGGGATTCAAATTATCTGCAGAATGTGTTATCTCTGTGCTCATCTTAAACACTCTCATTGTCGCATCACATGCCAGAGCAGCAATAACAATTCTAATTTTCACAATGAATACACTCCCTGTAAGTCTTAGTTCCTAAACGGAACTGTCGGGGTTTCCCTCTTCCCACCTCTTCTGGCTACCATGTGCTGTCAGTCACTGACTCATATGAACCAATCCAAAGACTTCCCTCCATGACAAAACACAATAATTGGTTCAAAGCAGTCAGTCATTGACATAATCACCCTTTTTGGTGTTCGTTAAGTCATTGTTAAGCAAAACCACCCATCAACTCCACTCCCTCTCCTTATTGGCCCAGCCAGGCCCCACCCCAGCTCCAGGTGCCTTGCCTGTATCTGAAGCTGGAGCCCTTGCTGGAGAGCAGGGATTTGTGGTGGGATCTGGGCTCCTCAGACAGGCGGAAGAAGGCGTGATACTCCACACACATCCTCCAGAAGGCCTTGCACACATCCCGGCTGGCCATGGTGAACTCCACCGTGTCCCTGCGAGAGGGCTAAGCCACGCCCACACAGAGGAAACAGCGAGGTGAGGGAGGGCTGGATCAACACCCCCTGCAGAACTCACAGGGAAACCCTGTGCAGAACTGCCCTGGGCCACACAACCATGCTTCGTTACGACAACTACCAGGGAAATGGTGCCCTGACTGTCTTACATCACAGTATCCTATCTCTTTGCAGAGATCACTTCGTATCTTTCCTTGTCTGTAGCTGCCAGTTCTTCATGAAGCAAAATGCCCACTCACCACAATTTTTGCATGAAGTTTTATCAGAAAATGTTTCCTCTTGAAGCTCAGCTTGCGAATTTTGGCCCAGCTGAACGTGTTGATTTTTGTGTTGCCCTGAAAAACAGAGAGAAGAAAGACGGTTAACCCTTGCTTAAACTGAACAGTGTTTGTGTTGGATACAGGTGTGTTTGTGTGAGGGACAGGTGTGTTTAGGGCAGGTGTGCACCTGGAACACCAGCACGCCCATGTGTGTGACGGCCAGGTTGATCCTCATGCCCTCCCCGTCGCTCGCGGCGTGTGGGCGGATGCCGTACATGTCCAGTTTGCGTGCCACTTCCAGCAGCTGCGTGTCCGACTCTGAGGGGGTCTGTCCTCTGAAACGTACAAAAACAGCTGAACACCACCTACCACAACCACAGCCAGCTCCACCCACCACAACCAGCTCCTCCCACCACAACCAGCTCCACCCACCACAACCAGCTCCACCCACCACAGCCAGCCCCTCCCACCACAACCAGCTCCTCCCACCACAACCAGCTCCACCCACCACAGCCAGCCCCTCCCACCACAACCAGCCCCTCCCACCGCAGCCAGCCCCTCCCACCGCAGCCAGCCCCTCCCACTGCACCAGCCCCTCCCACTGCACCCAGCTCCTCCCACTGCACCAGCCCCTCCCACTGCAGCCAGCTCCTCCCACTGTGCCCAGCCCCTCCCACTGCAGCCAGCCCCTCCCACTGCACCAGCCCCTCCCACTGCAGCCAGCTCCTCCCACTGTGCCCAGCTCCTCCCACTGCAGCCAGCTCCTCCCATCACAACCAGCTCCACCCACTACAGCCAGCTCCTCCCACTGCACCAGCCCCTCCCACTGCACCAGCTCCTCCCACTGCACCAGCCCCTCCCACTGTGCCCAGCTCCTCCCACTGTGCCCAGCTCCACCCACTACAGCCAGCTCCTCCCACTGCACCCAGCTCCTCCCACTGTGCCCAGCTCCTCCCACTGCAGCCAGCTCCTCCCACCACAGCCAGCTCCTCCCACTGCACCAGCCCCTCCCACCACAGCCAGCTCCTCCCTGACCCTGGTGTCGGGGTGGGGCGGGACCCCATGCCCAGCCGGTACCTGTGCCGCTTGTGGAGGCTGATGATCCTGTGGTCCAGGTACTCCTGGTTGGGGACGTACTGCTTGTTCTGCAGGTGCTGCACGTCCAGCTCCTCATCATAGTCCCCTAGCTCTGCTGCAGGTACAATACGCAGAGACGGTCAGGGCATGCCCCCTTCACCTCACCTGCACCTGTCCCCGAAACAAACACCTGTCCCTGAAACACCTGTCCCCGAAACACCTGTCCTTTCCCCTACACCCTGCACCTGTCCCCTAAACACCTGTCTCCTAAGCCCCTGTCCTTTCCCTTACACTGTATGTCTGTCCCCTAAACACCTCTCCCTTAAATACCTGTCCATCACAATGAATGTTAAAAGCGTGTCTTCATTTTTTCTTGTTATGATGACATGGATTATGTATCATAATCTATGCCTACGTTTGATTTCCAAAGAATGGTTTTATGGTAACAATGTCAATGAATTGCATAGATTCACTCACACTGTAATATATGGGATACCAGCAGGGCGGCACTGTTGTCGTTACATGTGAGGCTCCCGTTGGAAAGATCCTGCTTGATCTGCAGTGCAAACAGATACCTGGCGAGACAGGAGGGATGGGCCAGGTCAGCACGCTGGCAGACCAGTGCAGGTACGGAAGGTAAACACAGTGGGAGCTCACCTGGTCAGACCCTTCTGCAGCTGCCCGGGGTCTGGAGGGAAGAACTTCACAATGAAGCGGAACGTCAGGTCAGTGGTGTCTGGGGGGGGCAGAGAGAGAGAGAGAGAGAGAGAGAGAGAGATGGGGGTGGGCAGAGAGAGAGAGGGGTCTGTGTTACCAGTTAGAAAAAAGAGTTGTTTCAGACATACACATCCCAGTCCAAATTTTGTTTTTGGAGCATTTTTAATAGTTTTAATATAGGATTACCCAGGAACAAACTTAAATGATTTCAGTCCCAATTTCAGTGCTTTCTTTCCACATAGACTGGGGAGTGACCTCCGAATAAAACCTCAGGAGGGTAATCAATCTAACAGCTCATCACACACTTGGAAGTGGCACATAATACAGCAGTGTGAAAGAGTGCTGAGCTCGTAACCAAAAGGTTGCTGGTTCACTGCTGCTGTACCCATGGGCAAGGCACTAAACCCAAAATTACCTCAATAAATATCCAACTGTATAAAATTCATTAAAAAATTGTAATGTATGTTGCTCTGAATAAGAGCATCTGCTAAATGACAGGAATGGCAATGTAATAATAATCATCATCATGCTCCAAATAAAATAAACAAATATTATTGTTTCCCCTCTTGCCCAGATTCACACATTGCATAAATTACCTGAAACTTACTTTTAACTTGCTTTGCCAGCGGTTTCAGCAGCTCCAACCACACCTGAAATCACAGTGAGCAGGAACTAAAGATCAGGCCTTTGAGGAAGAGCCGCCATCAGGCAAATGACATTAAAAGTCTCCTTTACAGAAGTAAGTACTGGATGAGAATTAGGCTTTAAAACTAAGATCTCTGGCCACACCCCCTGTGGGCCTCCATGTGTCACTCACGTAGCTGCCGCTATGGTGACGGAACTCCAGCCCAAAGTACTCCTTCTCCAGCAGCTTCAGGTATCCACACACCTTGTTGAAGAAGTCGTGTCCCAGGATCCTTTGCTGTAATTTATGAGGGAGACTCATTAGGGCTGTTACTGCAGGTGTTGCGTTTGCATGCAGTTTAAGAGATGGCTGGTCAAAGGAACAATATGAGAGTTAAGGTGCAGGTGATGAATAAAATGCTGCAGGTGAGTATAGATGTTATAGCAAATTTGTATTCCTTCCATTAAATACAAGCAGTGCCAGCAGGGCTGTATGCTGGGACTCTGTGTCCATTACTGCACATCTGTTCTGTTCTGGTGTCTCCATGCTTTGCTTTTCACGCTAGAAGAAGCCGTCACCACACTGGACAAAGACATTTCTGACATTACTGACTGCAGCGGCCGGCTCGGTGGCGTGACACGGCAAAGTGTCCTGACTCAGAGGCAGTAATTGCCGGGGTGGTGTTTGGGGGCAGGGGGGCGTGGGTGCAGTGGCGGCCGACAGCCAGTCGACCCCCCGTGACAGCAGCCGGTGCCCTCCCCCCCGTGACAGCAGGCACGGCACCCTGTGTTTATCAGCACACAGGAAGCGAGCATGCCTCCATTACCCTGTCACTTGCAGCTCCGAAATAAGCAGGAACAGGGAGGGAGGGAGAGACGCAGTGCAACCGCTCACCCCCGCGAGTTAGCCTCTCCAATCACACTCTTTAACCCCTGCCTGACCCTCATCCTCTGCACACTCTGCTGTGGGGAGAACATTAACATTTTTTGTACAGTAATGCAGACTAGTGTCATTGTGCAAAATTATTATTATTATTGTTCTTTAATGGTCTAGTAATTGACCTTGTTCAGTGTGACAGCTTGTATTTGACATGCTAGCCATTTATATGGCTGGACATTTACTGAAGCAGTTCAGATGGAAGTGCTCAGTCTGGGATTTGATCCTGAACCCCTCTGGTGACAAGGCCAGTTCTACACCCACTGCTCAACCCTGTGGCCCAGTGCAGGTTTGACCAGGATTCTCTGACTGATGGAAACACCCTGATCTGAAACTGCTCACTGAAGCTGCATTTCACACCCACAGGCCCAGGGTCCTGACAGTTTGAGGTTTACCTTTTCGACTGGCAACTCACTAACAACTGGAACATCAGGTAGCCTCACTTCCTGAATAATGGCTTCAGTTAAACATTTTGGAGCAAATGCTCAGCTGTTTTACTTGTCTTTTCTTGGGCTGCCACAGCCCTCCAGTCTAAGTGTCCACTGTCTTAAGTGCAGCTGCAGATTGCTGGTCCGTAATTAATGACGTCTCCCACACTTTGAGACGTGCCGGCTGAGCGCTCTGCGTTTTTTACCCCGGGGGGCGAAGGACAGGATGCGGGCCAACCGGAGACACTCTCTCTGCCGTGCGCCTCGGCCGCGCCGCGCCGCCCCCTCCGCGCCTCTCTCCGCTCACTCGCTGCTCCCGAGCGCAGGGGATTCAGAGCGAAGCCCGCCGGCTCTGGGACACTAATGCTCCATAAAAGAAAAGCGGTGGGGATAATGGGGTCCGAAATGTAACCACTTTACAAGGAAAACACATCCCCCAACTGTCAGCTGTCATGCCGGCGAAACTCAGATTATAAAAAGATACAGGTCCGAAGGGAAGAGCGAGGGATGGTTTTTAGAGTGCAGCTAGTGTGCATGCTTCAGATAACAAGCGTATTTTCATCCACAAGCATTATGTGGTATCTTGGCCACCTTGAAACCGTTATGTTTCAATCATCGCAATGAATCGAACTGTTGTGTTGAGCAATGTAGTTTGGGGAGAGTTAGAGGATCCAATACATAATATGTCAAATGTCAAGCCTAATTAAACCTTGAACGCTACTCGTGCGTGAAGAGTGAGAAAAGAAACAAAAAATTACAAGAATTGAAGCTGTTTCGTGTAAATTCTTGTAATTGTTTGAAATAAAAAAAAGAAAAAAAACACATTTAATAAAAAAGGCAACACATAAACATATGATTGTGAAAACACAGAGACATCAAAAAGATTAGGACAATTGGAAGGTTGTCCATATGATGGTGTATGATAAAAACACGGTCACAGATGACGGCAATAAAATGGTTAAAATAGGCTACTACCGCAAAAACATGTTCTGATGGAATGTCAAAATCATGCTATCTCATAGCAACAGCTGCCCATCAGATTAAATTATTTGAATTTTAATAACAATACAAAGTAATGACAGGACGGTAGAGAGGAATAACGCACAATCAAAAAGCAAGACCGTGTCAGGCTGATCAAAGAACACACAAATAGTGTCAATGGGAAACACAAACTAGGACAAACATTAGGAGTGAATAAAGAATAGTGCCAACATGGTTTCTTACATCCACCTCGAAAATCTTCTCGCTGTCGTCCAGGAAGATGACCCGAAGGCGCAGCTTGCTCTCCTTCGAGCTCTTGCGCACGGTGCTTTTATCTTGACTTTTGAAGAGCTCGAATTTGCCACGACTCTCCCCCATTCTCAGAACCCGCTCTTGCTCCGACACCCTGGGACCAAAACACAAGCCTTACCCAAGAGAAACGCGGAAACTTAACGCGATGCGATGCGTAATCTCTGGGGAAACGGCCCCCGTGCTGGAAGAGGAGGGAGAGAGCGCAGGTGGAATACGCGCTGAGCACTGAACCTGCGTTTGCACTTTTGAAAGTGATGGAAAGCATATTCCCGCGTGTTCGTTACTATTGTATCAGATTACAAATCGTTTCCCCATCCATATAATAATTTACTATATATTAGGCAAACAACCTTTCAATTCGATTAACGTTACAAAAGTGAACTACTGTTGTATTAGATATATACTTGTACAATCAATGTAATTCAGAAATGCACTTATCCGACATTGCCTTATATTGCCCATACATCCAGATCCCCCCTCCCCGTAACCTGAGTGTGTCATTTATACAGCAATCAGTCACATAAATCTCAGTTATCATAAAACACGTATAGGTAAAAACAGAAACGTCTATATTTGCTTGCAGAAGTTTAGAAACAGCATTTAAACCCTACTTTTTTATCGAGCCTACTCAGCTATGTGTTTCAAATATAGGCTACCGAACACCTGTCCATCATGCGAAACAACTGTAACATTACAGTGTGACGTTAAAGGAGGTCGGGCGATTATTAAATAAGTAATTCGATCAAAACATACCTGAATTTCTTTCGTAGTCGGGTGTCATAATCCCCGCTACGCAGGAGATGAATTCCTGGCAGCGTCAGGCCAGGATCGCTCCGTGAAACAAGGCGACAGGGGGCGCGAAGGACAGCAATAAGCAGCCACCTGACCCGACATTTCCGGCCGTAGCACTCTCAGCCGCCTGAGCTAACGGTGAACCCGCAGCGTGCGGGCGTGCAGGCGTTGCGTCTAAGCGGGCGCGCGTTCAGGAGAAATTCAGCGATTCGCCGGAATCGGTACTATGACTGTGCCAGGGCTATCTTTTCATCATTTCAAAGCAGTATGTAGCCCTGTTAAACAATATTGTATAGAACTATAATGCATCTATGCCTTTTGAGTTAAAATAATGTATTATTTATGTCCCATCTGTAGAACTGTGTGCGTCTCCACCAACTGAACTTTTAAGCGCTGAACAGTCAGTTTTCTAAAACTCGTGTTAAAGTTTCTAATAATCACACCACAGGTTCTGGCACCGTAACTTGAGCTGGAAGTTTGTAAAATAGGAAGCTGACCACCCAGCGGCTATTACTGACAAATTCGATAATTATGAAAATATGGGCTGTTCCATTAGCGCCTCACGAATTGCGTTTGGGCTGCTGCGTATTTGTAATTCGCGTCCCCCGGACATTTTAACTTGCAACATTCTTCTTTCACCGCTAGATGGCAATCTCTGTGTGTAAAATGAAACGAAAAGCCCCCGAAAGCCCACGTACCTATACCAGTTTAGTATATCTGTAGCTCGTTTTATTGTGATAACTCACTGGAGCATCATTCAATTTTTTCTGCATTCAAGGGCTTACTAAAAAAATACCATTAACAGCCAGACTGTGAGCAACTTCACAAACGCACAAATAACATCTAATTTTTGCAGCAGTAATTTGTAGGATTTAGATACTATTAATACTAGAAATAGTATTAGACGTGCTCTGAAGAAAAACTTTTATCTCAGTGAGAGGTAAAATGGTAGTGTTCATAATCATAACCACTCTTAAGATACTGACAGAACCACTTGAAAGCCCCTTAGCCTCACCTTTACGGGAAAGAAGATGTGAGAGAGGCCAGTTTAACTGTGAAGCTAATTTCTTTAAAAGATGAGTGATATGGTTGTCCTGCAGGGGTACTGGCTGGCATTGTGACTGGACGGCAAATTCAGAGCAACCCCTGGGTACACACCCTGAGCCAATTGTAACCCACGGCTATGTTGAACGGGCCAATCACAACGCTACCTGGTGACTTCCTGTTGTGAGTGCGCCTTCCTGTTAGGCAAGCTGTTGATGCATTTTTTATTCATGCTGTTATTACTCTTCCTCATTATTCAGCCTGTGTTTGTTGTGTGTGTGTGTGTGTGTGTGTGTGTGTGTGGGGGGCATCACCTGAAAATGAGGCCTTTCACACGTTGCAGCTGAGAGTATCTGTGGGAAGCGCAGCACTGAGAGCATCTCCTCGGTGGGACTCCTCCAGTGCCTGCCTCCTCGTGTGCGTGACTCCTCGTTTGCCCGCCTCCCACCGCGTGTGCGGGGTGTGTCTCCTGTCCCGCCTCGCCCCTGGCTCTCTTTACCCTTTCACGTTTTAATGCCAGCGCTCATCACGCGGAAAATCGATTCCCGATGATACAGTTTAGCGGCAGGGGTCCCTAACTGGGAAAAAAATACTGAAGACAAGGATCAGGGAAGAGAGTTCTTCAGCTGGATCTCAGAGAGGTGGGGTCCGTGGATGCAGGCCTAATGCGCCTAATGGCATAAAATCCACTCCTCAAAATTTTGACCCGATTTGCCCGATTAGACCCACAGTCACACGTACTGGGACAGAGTTACCACATGCCCTATGTTTCAATAGTGACCATAGCCTTATGATTACATAATTTTACATTTTTCAGATTTCAAGATGTAATTTTATTGCTTTCTCCGGATAGCTGGCGTTTGGTTAAGTTAAGTTTGGTTGGTTTCCCGGCATCATCTTCAAAGCAAGAGCGTGAGGGTCTGCACTGCATCATGTGCAGGCTTCTGCAGGGTCTGCAATGCAGCTGGACAAGAGTCTGCGTGACTGCGCAGCAATATCTGGACAAGGGGAACTGTGATGAACCAAACGCTCCGTCACAGTTCTGAGGCAGAGTGTCACATTTCAGCCTGAGTTCTCCTCTTTGTGTTCACGTCTTCCTCTGCTCCCAGGTAAGGCTGAATTCCCAGGTAATGGGAGACACACCTCAATGTGCAGGCCAGCTGCTGCAGCTCCGCAGATCAGCGGGTTCCCCTGTTTGATTTTCCACATGGAAACACTGCCTGCACCTGCCAGAACATATGCTTCCACAGCACATCCAGAACATGTCGTGTGTGTGTGTGTGTGTGTGTGTGTGTGTGTGTGCACGTGTGTGTGTGTGTGTGTGTTTGTGTGTGTGTGAGTGTGAGTGTGTACACACACACACGTCATTTAGACATATCACATAGAACTCAAGACCTCTACAAAATTAGAATAGATTTTTTTCCTCTACAAAAGTATTTGAGAGGAAAAGAGTAAACGGACACAAAGGAACAGGTATATTTGCATGCACAGCGTTCTCGCAGAATTACACTTTACCCTGTACAGAGTGACATTTTGGCAGGAGGAAGAAAGCAGCGCTCCCCAGTAATGCAGATGCGTGAGGTAAGGAGCGTCCATCGATAGGGTGACATTTGGTTTGCTGACACAGAATTAGGAGAGTATTTTCCCCTCCGTCCTTTGATCTGTGTGTGGAAAGGATTTGGAGTGCAGTTCTGTTCAACAGGATTGAAAGATTTGAAAGTGCTAACGGGTCGCAGGCTTCAGACAGTAAAGCTGTCATCCCGTGTCATTACCCTTTAAATACGAGAGCCCCAAAAAACTGCAACCAAAAAAGGTGTCAGTCTGAAATGTCAGGACGGCCATTATTAAAATGTCACACTGTCATAATATGTGTGACTCTCCCTGCCGTGGGTTGCTGAGTGATTGTGTTAATTTAGAGAGCACTGGCAGAGTATGGAGGTGTGTTTGCGCTGGCCTGCTTCTCTGTAGGGATACACACACACACACACACACACACACACACACACACACACACACATACGCACAGAGAGACAGAAGCAGAGAAAGAGGAGTGATCACAGGAAGGAGCAGGCGTGGGAAATGTCTGGCTGCCTGTATTCCCTCCTCTCTCCCTCTGGCTCCCAGCACACCGTTTCAGGACAGACAGGAAGCACTGCTCAGTCTGTCACACACAGGTGAGAGCTGGCAGGAAGCTGCCTCAGAACTCCCCAGAATGGTAGTTCTGCATGTCCTTCGTCTGTGTGGTCACCCGGAACACTGCTGCTTGTCAGACATTACAGCGTGCTTGGTCTCGTTTATATAATCGCGGTTTGTTGTTGGTTCTGTTCCATTTTATATTAAAACTGATCTGTTTTTGGTTCTTCAACTGTTTTTGATAGTTTGCAGGTCTTTTGTAAAGAGGTAAATAATGATGTAACTAAAAAGGGTAGTAACCATAATAATGTATTACATCATATAATGCCTTTCATGGGTCAGACTGATGGAGGTAACTCACATAACCAGCGCTGATTTGTACTGCATGTCCGGCTGACACACTGCAACCATGCTGTGCCAGAACTCTCTCCACCAATCAGCCGGGGTAGAGATGGAGGGAGTTAATTGGCCGGTTAAACCCGGGGTTTATTAGATGGCCATCTTTAAATTGCCAGGCTGGGCATCTGGCCAGGACTCCGGGGAACTCCCAGCCACAGGGGTGACGGGGCTTTAATGGCCACAGTGAGCCAGGACCTCTGTTTAATGCCTCATCCCAATCGAAAGACAGTGTCTCCTGCAGCACAGTGTCCCACTCATTGCACTGGAGCATTGATCCAGCAAGACAGCAGGGGGAGGTCTGGGTAAACGGGGGCTTGTAAATTCATTTGTATTCATTTAGTTAGTTTGTTCTCAACTTTGATGTCACCACATGACTTTTTCTTGTTGTTTAGCCTGCCTTTAATTCTGCTTTTATGTGGCAATGTTATTGTGAGGTTATTGCCGCAGATGCTACGCTGAAGTTTGGCTTCCTTTAACAGTCAGTCTTCAGCAACGGACAGCAGTCAGAGAGAGTGTCTCCTCTGAGCAGAGAGGGTGCCTGGATTTCATTAAGTTCCACCATAAATAAGGGAGGACGCTTGGATGCACATCAGCCAATCAGAGTCACCGGTAACCCAGGGAGAGCTGGGACTGGACCGTATCACCCCTGACATCAACACACCCTTAATCTTACTTCATGTGGGTCACTTCAGATGGGGTTGAGGTAGAGTTTCTGCACTGTACGTCCAGTTTTCCCCAAAACTGGAGGATCCTTCTGTAGACCAAGGACTGGTGCTATGAAACGCTCTAATCTGAATTCCTGCATCTGTAGCCACATACAGACATACACACATAATTGCACACCAAACACATACACACATACACACACACTGTACATCCACTCACACATACTCTGTCTACACAAAACACACACACACACAAAACACACATGCACACTAGTGCACACCAAACATATACACATCTGCACACAAAGGCCAATATTTGATATCCACTGCAGACACACTCTATACACACACACATCTTCACAGATAATACACACTGCTGATAGGAAGCTAACACCATAGCTATACTAATGAAGTATGAGTAAGACCATTCTAAGCCCTTTTACTAAACTCCAGATTTCTGTAATAGGATCTGTGCTAATCCTTTTATATGAATCCTCAGGACGTTTTCCATACAATTATTTCTTTTTCTGGTAAAGACAAAAGTTAAAATCAGTCATTTCCAGCGTGTGCTCGGATTCGGGGCGAGAGAAGGCTGCTGTAGTCTGAGCCTGCTGAGGAGCCACCAGGGACCAATCACCTTCCCCCATCTGCAGGAGTTCACGCCGTGTCATTCCAGAGGACGAACTGCTCGCTAATTAAAAATATAATGAATATTTAATTACGTTTTTGTCAGGCATTCATGCGATATTCCATTTCCACACCGTGTCAAGACAAAAGACATTAATTTGGGGGACTTCTTTAAATCCTCAAACAAGAATAAATTAAATGTGACTTCTCTCTTTCTTTGAAGGAAAAGCTTAAAACTGGGTATCAGTCATGGCTGAAGGTGACATGTAACGCAATACAGAGACAGCTGTTCCAATTGGCTGAACTGCCAATGAGCCAATAGCAAGAGCCCCCTTTTACACAAGGCCCAATGTGGCCAATCACTTTAACATGTTCAGACTGGATGACCTGCAACTTTCCCATAGTCCAATGGGGTGAAGCACATTTTCAGTATGTTCCAATGGGATGGTGTGTTGACCAATCTACACCAGATGGGCATAGGGTCCAGGCATTGGGCTCATATTAAACAATGAATCAATTTAAACTGAAACTGGGGGATAATTTGTTGGCTAAGACTGCTATATTGTATAAAATCAGACTGATTGATTGGATGGAGAGAACAGGTCATACAGCACCCTACCGGACAGGTGCTGGGTCCGAGACCAGGTGGTCTGGAGGGGGGGGAGCCCACATTCAGAGACAGGAAGCAGGAGGCGAAAATGCAGAGCTCCAAACACCACCAGGAGGTTCCATTTCCAGGGTCTTAAGTTTGCATGTGCAGGTTAGCGAAAGCATTCGCTCTGGTATCAGAAGGTGTCACCAATACCTGTCCTATCCCAGGGATGTGGTGATTTTATTTTTTTCCTCTGGCCAGGCTGCTGGGCTCATCTCTGATTCCTTATTTCATCTCTCCTCTTCATCATTTGTCCGTCACTGGTGATTTATCTGAGTGATATTTCTCACCCATAAAATGCCCCTTTTCTTTCTCCTGCCAGTTGATGACTCATCAATAAAACAACAGCACCAACTGCAAACAACACAAAGATTTAATTAGCCGTACATTCAGAGAGCTCCAGCCAATCCCAGCTGAGCTCCTCCGCTCCAACAAACAGAGACAGTCACAGAGACGACCACACGCCCGTCCCAGTGCAGACGGACCCCTTCTGAGACAGACAGACATGGAGACAAATCAGAGAAGACAGACAGACACACAGAAAGAGAGACACACACACTAACAGAGAGCAAACGGAAAAAAGTGTAGAGAGAGACAAAGGGAACAAAATGACAAAAGGAGAGAAAGCGAGAGGAAGAGACAGGATGAGAGACACTGCGATGAGTTCCTCACAGACCGCACCTCTTCTTCACTCACAGCCAGGTGTTATGGCGAATCCTGCTGATGTAGGGCTGATGGTGATTGGTGGAGCAATCAGAGCAGCTGGGTCGGGACTGGTAGCCATACAGAGAGGAAGGCAGGACTCACCACACCCTCGCCCCCGCTCAGTCCCGAGTCCTTCCACATGAGCCATGACATAATATAAAGCTCTGGGGATACACCCACTGCCAGTCACTAACCCAGACTAATGTCCTCAACAAAAGCCTACTTCATACATCTGTCTTCACCTGCCCATGCCATTAGCCCTAACTGACACGCGTTTGAAACGATCTCGGTCTGATTAACTGTCCGCCGTCCGTCGCAATGATGCCGCTCCCGGCTGAGAGACACCCCCCAGTGCCGGCATCAGCGCTGACCTCTGCCCCCGCGACATCACTTCGCATTACCGCTAAATTAACAGTCATGAAAAAGAGCCGGCCCTCCGTGGCCCCCGCTCGTTACAGCCTCTAAATGCCGTCTCGGTTCCTATCGCGGCGGGAATCGCGGATGTGATTTTTTTAATACGGTGACAAAACAATAGAGGCCATTAATGGCTGCGCGCGTGACAGCGAGCTGGCCGATGATTTATGAGTTAGCGCATAATCTGATTATTCTATTAATTTCGCTGATGGCTGCCGGAGCCAACGTGGAGAAGGTCGCACCCCAAATAAATCTCCTCTCCCACCCGACATTAACCCTGCCGCTAAACAGCAGCCTCCAACCAGTTGTTTCTGTAATTAAGGGGTAATGGAGCAAGAAGTAAAAATAAGCTGGAGGCTCTGGCCTTCCCAGCTCAGCCCAGCCCGACTGCATCACACTGCCGCTGGGAACGGACCGGCTTCCTGCACCAGGGTGGAACAGACTCCATTTTAAGGGTGTGTTTTCAGGCAGAGAGAGGGAGCAGGAGACCCCATAAACCAACTCCCGTGTCTTACCCACAAAATAAATGTTTGACCATTTAAATACATACACCGTACATATACATATATGTATATATTTATGTTCCCTGAGTTCAAATGTTCAGACAAATATTTACATATGTATGAGTTAAAACATTTGAACTCAGGGAACATTCTGGAAACATGTTAAGTACTTTGCCAGTATGATGCTGGTCTGGTGCCCTGGTACTTCCAAACCATGCCTTTTCCCCAGGTCCAGCCCTTCCAGACCTGCAAAAAACAGCATCCCCATGGCCCTGTACCCTCTACTGTGCCCAGTGTTCCCAGGAGAGAATCGCAGTGTGCTGCCGGAACCGTACAGAAGCACTTCCTGTTTGTCCTGTGCACGGTATCCATCTGTGTCACTCAGTTTTCTTTTTTCCAAACTAATGACAAATATTTTTGTCACTGCATATTGAGGATTTGTCAGAACTGAGCTGTACCATAAAACCCTGCCCCCCATCCCCGCCCCAGCCAACATGTGTGCAGTTTAAACATCTGAGTCCTGCACTCATGCATGCTGTGCATTCCACCCCGCGACGCTCCTGCCTTTCATCACTCTCTCCTTACCGTCTTTAATAAAAAGAGAGCGTTTGATGCTGGCGCGCTTTAAATACAGCTGCCTCAGTCCGGTTTATCACCGGTCCTTTTTAACCCACAATAACAAAAGTGTTTCCCGACATTTGCCCGCCAAACTGTCAGCTGCGTCACGGCAGTCCATTAATCTAAATGATCTTTACTAGCTCTCCGGTGACTCCGCAGGATTCCGTGTGTATAGAGGAGGCCACTCTCTCAGCCCCGGGCCTGAGAAACTGCATGAACACAAGCAAGGTTTTATAGTGCAAATGGTTTTGACACCCTAAACAGTCTTAAATAATTCTAAACTATTCTAATCCAATCGTCCGGAATGATTTGGAGGTCCTCGTAAGATTTCGACAGCCACAGTTCCACACAAGACTCAAGTGTGTCTGTGTCCACTTGTACAACTTGTTTATATGTGTGGAGTCCGTGTTTGCTCCTGCGTGTGCGTGTGTGTGTATGAGACAGGTTTACCGCGTAGGCAAACAAGGCATTCGCTCAGGGATCTGAAATTATCACAAAATTTCATAAGCAATGAGTTTACTAACGTGAAAATAGTAAATGTTTCAAATCCATAGAATTACACATTAAAGTTACGGTGAACACGTACAGTAAAGGTCTTTATAAACATTGCTGTGATGTGCTAACAAAGGCCTTTCATGTGCCAAGGAGTTTAACAAAGTTGTTCTTGCCTTTTTACCATTTTTAAAATCATTATTGATTCCCACACAAGCGGCTTCTGCGACCCAAACTCCAAGGGTTAGGATGCTGGGTACTTTCAGAAATGTTTGCAAACATTTGCAAACAAACTTTTTCAATAAATTGCTTAATAGCAAGGATGTAATGAACGTGATGATTTTGGCATTTTTCAAAATGAAACTTTTTTTATGATTGGGTTTTGAAAATAATAATTAAAAATGATGTACACAGGTGCAACCCTACAGATTTTCACTTTGGACCAGATCTGTTCTGTTTCAACATTTGAAGGACATCTCCAGGACTCTTTTGACGTGTGTTAGACGGTATTAGATGACTAGCTATTTTTGGCAAAACACTATTTAAGCATTGGTTTGCCTGCTCTTTGAAATTAACCAGCCATCTGTAAATCAGCTGTGTTAGCCCTGATTGTGTCTTCCGTTATCGATTGTTATGTTCTGATATGGACTCCACAGGCTGGTTTGTGCCTGGGTATGTGCAGAATGAATGCGTGAAGACAATTAGGCAAATGCGGCACTTCACTGCTAGCACCATATTTCTTTGGGAAATTAAGGGTATTCAGTCTCTTTACCAGCAGATAAAAGGTTACATATGAGTAATGATGTGTCTGCCAGCTACACGCGTCCTGTTCAAAATAATGCGCTGTAAAGGGCAACACACGAAGTTTGTGGTGACATTTGTAGGGGTTCAAAAAATCCAATACCTGCATCAAAGTTACCGCTCTGCTATTAGGCAGCCAGAAATTGTCTGTTTGCCGAGGGTCATGCAACCATTTAATCTGGCTGTGTGTGTGCGCACACGCGCATGCGTGCGTGTGTGTGTCTGTGTGCAGAAGTGTAGACAGTCTGTGTTTCTGCATGTGCGTGAGCATTCATGTACAGTGTGTGTGCATGTGTGTGTGTGTGTGTGTGTGTGTGTGTGTGTGCATGTGAATGCATTTACAGTGTGTCTGTGTGTGGGGGATTGGGAATCAATCTGGTGATTTTTAAAACCTGTAGAAGGTATTGATGCTGAATTAATGCTTTTCTCCTGCTCCTCCCTCCATTGGGGGTTTGGCAGTTATCCAACTGGAACATCATGTCTCAGCCAATCAAGTCTTATGGCAAGATGACTCACACTCAGGTTGTGAGGGTCTGAGTATGTATGTGTGTGTGTGTGAATGCATGAGGGAAGATGGCCAGCTAGTCTGCACAAGGTTATTCACAAATTTAAAAAAATAATACTGTCAAAACATTAGGAATGACATGGGCAATTTCACAAAAGCATTCGGATGGTTTTATTGGTAGCGATGTTTGCTGATGTGTGAATGACCTGAATGAATGAGGATTATTGAGCACGGCCTTCCATCCATCTATCAACTGTGAGCAGAGTGATGGATGATCTGCCTCTCTCTGTCTCTCCCTCTTCCTGGATCTCTTGCCCTCTGAATTTCAAACTGCATAAGTTCAGGTGAAAACAGGATCAGCTTGGCACAGCTCAACAAACACGAAATAACACAGGCACAACAATGCATCTCTTCTCAACGCACACAGCTGAACTGAGACAATGAAATTCTGACTGCAAATACTGTAAACATGTTTAAAAGATCAGCTACCGTGTCTAGAATCAGCTATTTGCTTGCTGAGGCACCCCCTCCGTGCACCACCACAGTGTGTGACCGAGGAGTGTTAACTGTGAGGTCAGAGAGGGAGCTCGGTGGCTCACACACTGATGGGTCCCCTGCTCAGTACAGTGCTGGCTGCAGAGGAGGGGGAGGTGCCACACAGGCTGTCCTCAGAGCAGTGACCTCTCTGGCATCAGCAGCATCATATGAGGCTCATCCCCAACATCAGCAAAGCTCTGCAGAAATGTTGCGTTTCATGTTAGTTTGCAGAACCTGTGCTGGGGAAATCGGGAAAGTCATTTTAAGAGCATGGAACATAAACTCATATCTCCCATGAGCACATTATGTCTGTGCATCGTTTCAATTTTTGTTGTTTTTACAGGAATGTCACCACTGTGTAAAGGCAGGCTCGGC
>CM032888.1:33564262-33591762 GCA_019176425.1 Megalops atlanticus
AGACGCCTGTTTTTGTCATTTGAAAATGCTACATGTAATTCAAAAACAATAAACCAAATATGTCATGTGCAAGGGAGAGCGCGACCCAACCGGTTTTCAAAGTGCCGTCCATGAGATATGAGTTGGAGTGGGGCGTGTGTTTGAATTATGCATCATTATGTATGAATGGGCCACAAAGCAGAGAAAGCTTCGAGTGTCCCGCACAGTGAGAGCCCATCTTCTGCACAAGCCCTCATACTGAAACCAGTTATTTTGATCTAATTGTTTCATTGTTAGGGACAGCTACCCTTTTCAGCAGAGAGTGCTATCTGAACATCCCCTCCTTCTGTGAAACAGCTCGAGAGTACTCAGCACTTGGACGGTCTGTTGTGTTCCGTTCCACTGAAGAGTCAGAAACGCAGGATTTTTCTCTGTGCTGGTTTTATGAGAGCCTCTTGTATTTAAATGGCATGTGCAGCCGTCTAGTTTACGCACAAAGGGCCATGGATCAAACAGATGACATGTGGCTTAATGTGAACATATTTGGAGCAAGTCTCAAGAGCACCCAATGGTCGATCTTTGAAAATTTGGTAAACAACAGTAACACCACCAAAAAAATCACAGGAAACAATCAATACATTTTTGAAATTTAAATCCTGGAAAAGTACTGAGATAGATGGAGGACAGAGAAAGCATACACAACGTAAGTGACACATTGGGTAGAGAGTGAGCCTCCATATACTGATTCTGGATCAGCCAATCTACCCATAACTCTAACCACTACCATTTAGTGAAAAAAGTGGAGGGGATCAGGGTCAGTATTGACAGGTGGTCTCTGCTGGAGTGGTCGTGGGTAGCCACCAGTTAATAGATTTTAATATTTTGACTCAACTTGTCCCAACACTGCATTTTACTTTTACTGTTAATTTTCACTGTACTTTTGCCCTTAGCCATGTGTTCCTGTACCTGTGGCCTGAGTCATCTGTTCCTGTACCTGTGGCCTGAATCATCTGTTCCTGTACTTTTGCCCTCAGCCATGTGTTCCTGTTAGCTCCCTGTCCGTCTTTCTTCTACAGCAGAGCTTTGCTTGTGTTCTGAGGCAAGCTTACATTTGCTATTATTATGGACTTACCATGAATTATGGGATTACTGCTATGCTTTATGATTTAACATACATGTACATGCAAATGACATTTTCCTTAAATATATTATTTACGTGGTATAACATGCATTATTTGATATTTCTTGCGCCCGAATGCAGCATGGCCACAGTTCCATAGTACTGCATGTTTTATTCATGAAGATTTTTAAATTCTTTCAGTAAAAGGAAGTTACAGGAAACAGGTAAGACACTGAAAAAATTTCTCAAGGGTATGTGGGATTGTTCTCTTCTTCAGTTTACCTTGATAATTCAACGTATGTACCTGACTGTATTTAACATAAATGTTAAGATGCCAGGAAAAAAAATCTTTAAACAAAAAAACAAGGAAATGTCTGGCTGAATGTATCAAGCACTTGTGGGGTACACATATTCTGCCCGCAAGCACTGATCCTAGGTTAATATTTACCTCACCTCTCAAAATGGTTGGGGTGAGATTGATGGTGGGTAAACTGATCCTGGATCAGTTGCTTGGAAAGCAGAAAGTACATGTGTAGTGCTGCATGCCAAGTAGATGCCTCAAACAAATTCCTGTGGCTTCCACCCAAGCTCTCGTCCTGGGTTTGTGCTTCTTTTCCATGGTTTGTGTAAGACCAGCCCCAGGGCCCCTCACATGGGAACCAAAGCTCATCAGGGACCCTTCATTTCTGACAGCCGTGGCTGCTGAATACCTGTGTCCACGCCAGAGCTGCGCAGCTGCGGCAGACTCAGCTGCATGGGTGGGTCACAGCGAGCTGGGAGACTGCGCAGCAGCAGAAAGCCATGTGGCAGTTGCAAGGGCGATGGAAAAGAGTCTTTTGACTAAAATGGAATGGGACTTTTTTAATCATTATTATATAAAAACAGTAAGCATAACCCACTCGTGTGGAAGGTATGCCACTATCCTTCATAACACTTTCAAAGTGCAGCACAACACGAGTGAAACAGGAAACCACAGGAGCTCAGAGGTGCCCTCCTCTCCCTAACTGTCTCAGGGCTGCATTCCCCCCCCGTGGGGGTTCAGGGGAAGACTGAAGCACCTCCCAGAGCGAGCAGGGGTCCCCACTTTATGGCAACGCTCCCATTAAAAGCCTGCATTAAAACAGCAAGGTGAGCCCTCTCACGACCTGTGCGCTGCATGCACACTTACACTCCAAGCCTGCCTCTGCCTTCACACCTGAAGGCACAGCCATCAGCTTTTTCGGCACAGGTCAGGGCCTGAAAACAGTACTCCTATATATATATATATGTAGGGGACACAATAATTAATTTCAAATCCTGTAAGAGTAATGAATATACATCAGGCCAACAATAAAGTTAGGAAACTATTCAGTTGCAATCACTAGTAATTTATTATTGTTATTGATTCGTGGTAATGCGCACATTAATGAAAGTGTTTTACAGTGGGGCAGAGGATTATGCTTTGTGTCTACCCTCGTTGCAATATTTTACATCACAATTACAGCAGCCTGCTCTGAGAGAGCTAATAAAGCAAATCAGAAATAAGGCCAGCTCTCTCTCTCTCTCTCTCTCTCTCTCTCTCTCTCTCTCTCTCTCTCTCTCTCTACTCTCTTTCTCTTGCTCCACTCTCCTTGGATACTGGTGACCTTACAAAACTAGGCTGAATGAGGCCCAAATAAGTCTTAAAATAACCTTACAACAACCCTCCCAGTCAAAGCTCTGTTACGGAGACTACCTCTGTGCCATCTGCTACCAAAGTTATATGGCCTTCCTTTTCAGGTCCTCGTGAAAGGGCATCCATTACTGCTTCTTACCGAAGTCTCAGTCCATTGCGAATTTCAGCGGGTCTGGGTTCTCTGTATTTCTCTTACTCTGGCAAGGTGCGTGAAACGCTCCTTGTTGTACACGTGTCTTGCCGGCAGGGAGGCGCCCTTGAGCTGCCAGTCAAATGTCGAGAGAGAGAGAGCGAACAACTGATGCGTATTAATGATAACTATTTTAAAACTGTATTGTATTACATACGCACGCGTGCACGCATATCGCCACCTCCTCGCTGTCGTGCAGATGCAAGGTGAGATCCACCCGTGTCCGCGCAAACGCGTCTCCCCGCGCCCAACGCACGCGGACATTAAAAATGCAGCACTTGTCAGCGAACATGATGTCTTCCTTCAGACGGACCCGCCGGAGAGCAGGACAGTTTAACAGTCTACACGCAGCCGAAGGCGGGAACACCTACTGTCTTCGTCTCCTGTGTAATTTGTCATGCACGCAAATATCATCCGTAGGGATCTGTGTCGGCCTAAAATATATTTAGGTGTTTATCTGTTGTGCAGCTACACATATTTACCAGTGGAAGCGTAGGTAATTAGAACAGCGGTTGTGTCTGCATGGTCTGTGAAATAAGCCCTAGGAAGCATCTCTATCAATGTTTAAATAAAATGCAATGTTGCTTACGCATCTGTATATTAATCTTCTATTAATACGGTATTGGCGCTTCGATTATTTATTGCACAGCGCAGCAGGTTGGCTTTTGGGAATCAGGCTTTGATAACTGGAAGGTCTCCCATTTTGCGTGACTGTCTATTCTAATGCATATCCTTTTTACCGTTGTTTTCCTGCACGCCCCTATCTCTCGTGAACGGTCACACTTCTAAGCTTCAAGACAAGGAAACACTATCGACACGTACATCTTAAAATAAGACGCGCACGGGAAGGCAGGAGGATGCTGCAGTTGGTCCATCTCCACAGTTAACACGTGCTGAACGCCTGTTTAGTAAACTGTTTTTCTTTTTCATCAAGATTCCTCTTTGAAATTCTTTCTGGCAATTTACTCACAATTAAATAATTAGCCTAAGAGATTCTATTGTTAATATTCTTGTAAATACCTGAATACAATTGTGTCTGCTGGCCAAATGATTCTCAAATTCTGAAATAATAACGGAGAAAAGGCAATAATGTGAACCAGAACTGTGCGTCTGCGTACATTTTTCGCACTTCTACTGGGGAAAGCTCGAACACCGGGTGCCTCGCGCAGATGAGTAGAACTTGTGGAAGAACACAGTGTCACAGCACGTTGCTCCGGTCTCGCACGCAGCGCGGCTCACAAGGAGAATTACAATGAACAGTAAACACAGAAACACACTGCATGGATAGCTCGAGTGAATTCCAACGGCATGACCAAACCAGGACAGCTAGACGCGTACCCTTTGAAGTGGCCGACAGCCTGCCTGAATTCCTGCGCCCGGGCGCAGCGTGCGGGAGAGGGTGAAAAGACGCACGATTTGCAGCGTGGTGCGCACTGCCAAACACTCGTTTTTGTGAAGGAAGCAGAAGAACAGAAATTCCCATTAATCAACTGAGAAGACACGTGAATAGCGGTCTCTCCTGGGAGAAGGTTAAACTCCCTGACACAAAAACTCACTATGAAGACAGGTCAATGCGCGCTTATTAAGTATAAAGCAAGAGGGCAACGGTAATAATGTTACTAATAACAACAACAGTAATAATAATATTGTCAGCTACTGATACAAGTAGCACTACTGCTACGGCATCGCCAAACCAATCATCTTCTTTCATTTACTTCTAGTAATATATGCAAAAATACACAGACAACAGATGGCACCTCAGTGAGCTCTAATATTTATTTTATAAGCCATTATACAACTGGATGTAAGGAACATATGTATAAATGTACATATGTATAAAAGTGTGTAGAAAGTTAGTGCGTTCCCGTAGCTTTCCGTAGAAGCGCCTCTCTCATTACAGAGCCATCCCTCTGTTTCAACGCTCCAGAGAAATGCCTGCGTCCAAGACACGGTTTTTCTGATTGGTGGAGAGAGATGCCACTCTTACCCGCGGAGGGGTGGCCGATGGAGAGCAGTGAATGCAACGCTGCTCAGTTTTGCTCCCAGACACTTCAGAACAAGATAGTTGCCCGTTGCGTGCAATCTGGTGTGCATGGGAAACAGCGCGAGCGAGGGAGTGAAGAGAGGCAAGCGCGAGCGGGAGTGAGTGCAGAGAAAGCGAAGACAAACAAGTGACAATGGCCGTGTCGGCTGCGCCACCGGTGCTCTCGCCCAACTCCACTCCGGGGTCCGGGGTCTGTTTCGCTCGGACCCCTTGTACTCCAGACCGGCCGAGACCACGAGGCTAACCAGCAGCATGATAAACACCTTCATCAGCGGCGGGGGCAGCGGGGGCCCCGGGAACGGCACCAGTGCCAATAACGAGTGTAAAATGGTGGAGGTCCACGGGGTCAAGGTGGCCTCGTTCAACGTGGACGGTCAGGAACTCATCTGCCTGCCGCAGGTTTTCGATCTCTTTCTCAAGCACCTGGTCGGAGGGCTGCACACCGTCTACACCAAGCTGAAGCGCCTGGATATATGCCCCGTGGTGTGCACCGTGGAGCAGGTCCGGATCCTGCGGGGTCTCGGGGCCATCCAGCCCGGGGTGAATCGCTGCAAACTCATCAGCCGAAAGGACTTCGAGGCGCTCTACAACGACTGCACCAACGCCAGGTTAGATTCACCCGTCTGTTGTACTTCGTCTGGTGTTTCTCTTTTTGTTGTCCTGTTAACACGCGCGCACCATTTCCCACGGTTGGAAGCATAAACAGGTGCTGTCTCGGATGACGAGAAAGAACAACTTTCGTTTGCCAGAAATGGGGACAAAATCTTTCAGAACTTACTTTATACATGTCTTCAACAGTTAAACAAGTCCACTTGCTTATACCACGTTTCAGTTTTGTTCAATGACAGAACAATTAGGCGGTTGTATTTTTTATTAATACGTTTAAAATGCAAAAAAGGGGAGAAGAAAAGGGCTGTCTGTCTCCTCCATGGAGCATCGGATACGCGCTCCTGCTCCCTGCTTCACAAAACTTTCACCTTATGCTATCCATATCACACTGACTCAGCAGAGCTTTTTTATCAAGACAATTTTATAAGTTTGGGCAGTGGTGCTAGCTACAGGTTTTTGAATTTCAGCTTAACTCAGTTTGTTCACTTTCAGGGAAAAACCTAACTGGAATAAGAGGGTGAATTCAGACCCGTCATCGCCACCGACTAACAAAGTTGCTGTTATTGGAGATTTAAATTTCTATCATTTCATTAACTTTGACTCACTTTTTAGAAGTTTGGTATCACATATAATCTCATTTTTTATACATTCAGGTTTATCTTATATGTTGCAGTCATGCCGCAATGTGAATTATATTTTCTATGAACAAGAGATAAAAAAATCGTTAATTTTAATGGTTTGACAGAGCCCCAGCCGGCGCATCGTGTCCTGCGAGCGTGCGACGGCTGACGTGACCTGATCGCCGGCACTCAAACGCACCGCGCCGCCAGGCACGTCTTACATTTAAAATTCAGCGTTGACCAAACAACATGGTCATCACAGAATAAAATCAAATATTAAAGAGAATTTTAAATGCGAAATATAAAACGATACAATAGTAGTTCATTTAAAAAAGAATGAATCTCGTTTTTTAAATAAATATTATAATTCCTCAGTCAAGCCTGTCAAAGTATTCTTTTTCACTTTGAATCTGTTTCACAGTAAGTTTTATTTCATTTAAAAACATTTCAGGATTTATTCAACAAGATATATATTGATGGATGTTTAAATAATAAGTTCATTTATCGCTGAATATATTTATGTCTATAAATACATTTATTGAAGTTTATCTTAGATGATTAAATGTTTATGTACAAAAGGAAACGGACCGTCAAGTCTGAAATATTTACTGTTTTAAGAAAAGAATAACAGGGGGTCGTTTGTTGCCTGACCTTGGGTAATAAAAGTATTTTAAAATCGACATTTCTGCAACGGGGTTCCATTGCACTTCTGTGGTCAGGTTCAAGAATGAAATTAAATTGACATTTGGAGCATGTTGTTCATGGAATTGTACGACACATTTGGTTTCTGCATTTTCTGTGACGAAACAGAAATGCAAAAGAAATACTCTGAATAAATTAGCGCTCTGTATACGCGGATGACTTTCCATTAAAAAAGTCTTTATTATATTTCTATACACTGTTTTAACAGTTAAGTTGATTAAACACCACCTTAGGTCCATTTACATCTGAATTTTTTAAATGGACAAAAGTAACTTAAAATAAAGCTTTCATAAACACAGTCATCATTTACGCACGTTCCCAGAAACACAAATATCGTCACATCGTGTTCCTGAATATCCGAGGCGTGATATTAACCAGCCGTCTCCCCGGGAGGGACATTCTTAACATTTATAGAAAATAAACGTGCCCGTAAAACATGCAAATTATGTTTTGATTTATCTCCTTGCACTTTTCTTCTTTTCCATTTGAATTGATCCTGAATTAATTGTCGCCCAGCGGCTCCGCGCGGCTGCAGATGTTGCCGCGTGTTTAATAAATCAATGGGACATATCTGAATGAATCACTTCAGGATGGATTCTCTGCTCGGTTTGATGTCTAGATGTTATTCTTAGCTTGTTATCATGACAGATGCATTAGTGTTCCCCCAGCTCTGCCAGCAATGTCAATGAGGAGAGAGAAGTTTAAAGAGGCCGGCCCTGTTTACCCCATTACCCGGCCCCTTCAGACCGGAGCGCCGGGGCTGCTGCACAGTTTTGAGTTCTTTCCTAATTGCAGCGTTTCTTTAAGCTTTGCTGGCCCGGTTAGAGCAACAATGGGTCGCATTAAAACACGTTCTGTGAAGAGGACAATGGGAGAGAGGCTTTCTCTTTGTTAAAATCACGAGAAAAGAAAACATCTTTTCACAACTGACAGCATGTAATATGATGTTGAGGGTTGTGATGACAACAAAGCGAACAACAAGCTTTCTAAACCAGCGTTAAAGAACAATATTTTTGAGAAACTGAGCCCACAAACTTGAAAACAACTGACAATAGCTTGAAACATGGGCACTTGCATTTTAGTTGTTGGACACATTTGTATGTATATCATATGTGCACCAGAATCACTTTGTAAGTCTCTATGGATAACAGTGCCTGTTAAATGACAGTAGTGTAATGTGATGTGCATTGTTTCATTAGATTACTTCCTTTTGAAATTAACGCCTGGTTTCAATCAACATTTTTCTTTAACTTTGACTCACAATAAATGCAAACATTACATTCTTCTGCACAAACATAGTTTGGCGAGGGTAGCAAAATGAGTGGAAAAAATGCTCATATTGAAAAACTCATTCTTATTTAAAAGCTACGAACAAACGTTTATTGCATCCAGGCCTAAGTGACCTCCTCAGCACAAAACAACTTTCATAACTGGAATTACTCTGATACGCCTGTGTTTGAATGTTGTGTGATCTGGCATTGACTGGTACACATTTTATATCTTTGATGTCATTGAGTGGAACAAAGAAACATTTAAGGGCTGCCCATTGTTAAAGAACACACACTTGTGTAAATGGACAGAACATTAAAATAATAATTGCATTAGTAATTTTATCAGATTGCAAGAAGAGCAGGAAAAAAAAAATTGTATGTGCTTAATATGTGGCCCTGAAAGCAGCTAGTTTCCTATGGGGTTTATTAATGCAAAAGGTTATTAATGTTTTTAAAAACCCAGTGTTTCATGGGCCTGAGCTGAGGTTGGCTTAAGCAAAAGGATCTGCTGATTGGCCAGAGCTCAGGTGCACATACCTCTTGATTGGCTGGAGTGATAACGGTTAGGCTATAGAGGTCTGGACTAGCCTTTGATGTTTGCTCACTTGTGAGGTATTCATAGTGTAAAGTTTCAATTGATTTCTCGTTCACAAGGGGATAAAGAGAGAGAGAGAGAGAGAGAGTAAGAGAGAGTGTGTGTGTGTATGTGTGTGTGTGTGTGTGTGTGTGTGTGTAGAAGATGGGACTTGGTGGGGTGAGGCAGAGGTCATATCTAGAATGGTCAATTTGTCTTGTCTGGCCTTGGCTGGAGTGATGATAGGAGCAGCTGGCTGAAAAAGGAATAGAGAGAGAGGGAGGACAGAGGTGGTAGGGTTTGTCACTTTAGCTGATGTCCAGGATTTGTACATTAACTCTTTACCTCCCCAGCCATGCCATTAGACAGTGATGTCCACACAGATGTTCACACACTGGAGTGGAGTCAAAGGAAGAATGGAGAGAGAGGGTGAAGGAGGAGGAACAGAGACAGGAGGAGACAGTGGGGCGTGTGAATAGTTGCCAGGCGATGGAGGTGTGGAAGGTTGCCCTTCACGTAGTGCTGACTGCGTGTGTGTGCGCGTGTGTGTTGGGGGGGTGGGAATGATGGGTAATGATGTTGCCCTGGCTATGAGCTGTGGGAGAACTGATCGAAAGCTTCACGACCCATCAGCCCCTGTGTCAGAGAGACTGAAACCTGCCCCTGTGTCAGAGACTGAAACCTGCCCTGCTTCTAACAGGGAGAGAGTCAGAGAGGGAGAAGGACAGAGAAGACAGGGGGTCAGGGGGGTAGTTAGGCAGGGGGCAAAGGGGGGAGAGTAAAAACAATGTTTGTTTGCTTCTTTAACAGTGAATAGGTTGTGGGTCAGGGCTTGGAATACGCTCATTAGCACCAGAGATACCAGGTCGTGAAAGCATTTCACCAAGATCCTTAAATGTGATTTACAACCCGTCTGAAACAGCGGAGGGATGGGGTGGGGGGTGTTCCCGAATCAGGAGCACGGTTGAGCAGAAAGGGCTGCTTTCATGATTTCTCAGCTCACCATTGATCTCTCTTTTTAACCACATTCATTATTTATTGAAAGAATTTGCAAGCTAAACACAATGGTAAAGTACCTTTTGCACTTGAGGACTGCACTTAGGAAATTGGATGGAAATTGTATTAGAGATGAACATCTGTGCGATTTTTTCCCCACTCCTGTATTGGATTAGAGACTTAACTACTCCTGGCCCTGAGCAAAGAGTATGGAGGAGTGTGTACAGGAGCTGTGGAGGATAATCACTGCCCACGAGGACGCTGGTGTCAGAGCCACGCTAACGCTCAGGGCCGCGCTAACGCTCAGCGCCGCCCTAACGCTCAGGGCCAGCAGCGGGGCGGGGCTGCCCCAGGTTTGAGTCAGAGCTGTCTCAGGTTTTTACAGAACGAGAGAGAGGTGCCTGTTTGTAAAAGCCTTCCTTAAAAAAGTGATGTCCCTCATCAGTGCATTTGTTTCTAGGCAAAACAACTCCTAATCATTAGTGGATGTAACCTGTTAGTTGTTATACAGTCTGACAGAAGTGACATTTTTTTTCTTTTCCTACTTCATCTTTTTCTAGTCAATAATTTAAACGGGAAGCTCACGTTCCTCTGTTCCTCTGGGCTAACAGCTGTAGTGAGTGTTATAAAGCTAAGTGCATTTAAAAGATTCGATCCTCAAACTGCAAATTATAACTCCTCTTTATTTAAGATTCTGACGAATTTATTTGTCTTTTTGTGACCATGTTTCATATTTATTTTATTTTTGTTCTTCAAAGGGAAATTATGCCTGAGCTCTTACTGGAAAACACAATGTTTAATTTTCTGTACAATCAGTTTAATATCTGCTTATGTCTAACTTAAGATAAGATTAATCAGTGTTTTATGGAACAAATCAATAGATATTTGAAAGGAAATTTTAGTCAATGGCCATTACTAAGGATGATAAATACACTCCGTATGACCAACCAGTTTCCCAGGGTTTAAATTCTTTAGGCATATTGACTTTCTCACAGAGGCGATCTGGATGCTTTTAAACCGGACTGAAGCAGGGAGAGGTGCAGAATGAGAGGCTAGCCAGGGGACATTATTGAGATGTAAATGCACTAAGTCAGGACGTTTCTATGGTTATATATGTATATATGTGTGTGTGTATTTGTTTCTCTCTGTGTGTTTCTCTTTGTGTGTATTTGTTTCTGTGATTCTCTGTGTGTGCATGTGTGTGGCAGTGTGTGTTTGTTTCTGTATGTGAGTGTGTATTCTTGTGTTTATCTCTGTTTCTGTATGTGAGTGTGTTCTTGTGTTTGTTTCTGTGTGTCTGTGTATTTGTGTGCGTTTCATGTGTTTCAACAAAATCCACACTCAACAAATGTGTGCTGTGTGCACTGCATGTGTATGTGTGTGTGCAGTGTGTGTGTGTGTGTGTGTGCTGCGTGCACTGCATGTGTATGTGTGTGTGCAGTGTGTGTGTGTGTGTGTGCTGCGTGCACTGCATGTGTATGTGTGTGTGCAGTGTGTGTGTGCTGTGTGCACTGCATGTGTATGTGTGTGTGCAGTGTGTGTGTGTGTGTGTGCTGCGTGCACTGCATGTGTATGTGTGTGTGCTTGGTGTATGTGTACATGTGTGCGCTGCGTGTGTGTACTCTGTGCTGTTTACACAGCAACTCCCTCTGTTTTTCCTGGGGCTGGAAGGGGCGTGGCTAGCTCATTGCCACCCAGTGGTGTGCAGGGTGTTGCTGCTGGCGTGTCTGTGTTGATATTCGCACAGAGAGTCTGCATCACCTCATGTGGACAGCCGGCATTCAGGATGCACAGTGGTCAGTGTGTAGCAGCTCTAATCGCAGTGTATTTGCGTGTAGAGTGTAGCAGCCTGATTGGGGCCTAGCTGTGTTGGATGTGCAGTGAGTCTGATGGCTACATTGAGTGTCTGTTTTGAGTCTGTAGTGGGCCTAACGTGCACTTATGTTACCTACTCTGCTGTCACTATAAATAGTGAATTGAATGCCAGTCCCTACATGTCCTGCAGTTCCTTGCATTGACGTATTGCTCCCCTTCAAGCAGCTAAAGAACGTTCTGCATATTTCTGTGACGTTCACAAGTTCCCCGTCTGCGCAGCTCTGTGTGTGTGTCTGCGCAGCTGGGTGTGTGTGTCTGCGCAGGTTTCATTTGGAAAGCATGTCACAGTAAGCAGGATCTGTGCAGCTCTGCACTGCCGGTGAGAGGGACCGACAGAGTGATGTGGTTGATATGATTTTTGATAATTGGGGTAGATGTGCTGTCATTGACCAGCAATGTTTTCTTACTTCAAAAATACTGAAAATTTTGGATTTTGTTTTGAAAGAGGGTATTTTCTTCTGGCCATGACCCTTCACCTTAGATTTATGGTTCTCTGCTGTAACAGCAGAGATTGCGATACACTGATGATTTTATGAGTGACTTTATCCTACACTTCAGTGTGAGTGAGTGAGTTTGTGTGTGTGTGAGTGTGAGAGTGTGAGTGTGTGTGTGCGCGCACAGGGGCAGGGGTCTTGCTCTTGGATACAGTCATGTCAGTGTTCACCTTCTCCATCGGTGCTGCTTTGGTAACCAGTGCCAGGCATAACAAATGGATTAAGAGCAAAATAGACACAGGTATCCGATTTCAGACAGTGACATACTGCTTCATACACAGTGAACGGCTCTTACACGCACTGCATCATCATCAAGTACTCTGCGTGTTAGCATGCACACTCACGCTCACACACACACACACACACACGCACCGTGTTATCATTGCGTACTCTGCACGTTAGCACACACACATGCATGCATGCACGTACACACACACACATACACGCATGCATGTACACACCCACACATGAACGCGCACGCACACACACACACACACACACACACACACAGTGCCCAGCACAGCATCTCACATACACACAAATATATACATCTGTTAGGCACACACTCTCATCCACACACAGCTTCATTCAGATTTGGTACACAAACTCACACACATGCATACATGCATATATTAGACACATACACACACATTCATGTGTTTGGCACACACACATGCACACACATCCGTATGCTTGGCACACAGTCATGGACATACACACATGGCACGCAGCACTGAAAAATATGCACTACAGCACGCACGCAACGCTCACACACAGGTGACTCTCATCAAGGGAAAACATGCTGGCTGTGTGCCAGTCAGTGGTGCGTGAATGCATTTGTGTATATGTGTGTGTGTGTGTGTGTGTGTGTGTGTGTTAGTATGATTTTGTGCTGCAGAAGAGAACAGTAAAATGCGGCAGATGGGAGAAGCCTGTTTGCGGAGGAGAGGCGACCCTGCAGTCAGAAGGAGAGGATAAAAACTGAGAGCTGGTGTCACTGTGACTTTGGGAAGTCTCCTCCCTCCACTTAATGACACATCTGCAGTGCTGCTCTGCTTATTACAGTCATGTGGAGTAAAATTGATTGTCTCCTAAAATTAATTTTTGGTGTGCCTATAGCGCCGCTGTTGAAGTATTGTTTAATCACCTTAATATCAGCCCCCAGGACAGCCGAGATAATTATACAAACCAAAAACGAACATGGAAATATGTATCTCTAACTTTTATGATTGAATTATGCAAATGACTTATCTCCTGCCCTTCCAAGCTCTAATCATCTAATTAGGAGTGATGTTTGAAACGGTTTGGCTTTGGAAGGGAATATGAAGGAAGCAAAGAGCGGAAAATTATAAGTGACTTTTAAATCGGCAAAAGTACTTTTTAAAAGAAGTGGCTTTTTTCCCGGCTCTTCTATGTCCCTGTCAGTGTGTGTGTGTGCACACTTGTAGGTTAGAATCCCCTAAAAGATCATTATGGCCATTTTGTTTGCTGCTTCAAAGCTTGTTAACTGAAACCTCAGAGTTGTGGCAGGGAATTGTCCCGCAGGTTGGGGGATGGAAAGAGTTTAACGATCAGAAGGGGGGAACCTGATCTGTTTGGTGAAACTCTAACCAGCTTCCCATTGATACAGGTTAATATTTTATTACGTGTTTAGCGCCCCCCCCCTTGTTTTGATAGCTGCTGTCCTGGGGCAGTGGTGCGTTTCAGTCGCTCATCAGCAGTCTGTTGGTGGCGGGGGGTGGGGGGGTGGAACGCAAACTCTGTTTTTGAAAATGGCACGATGCACACCAGTGGAGTGGAGCCGGTGGATCGGAGTGTACAGTACAGTGAATATGCACTGATGAGCTCACTCATCCTCTCTCCCTCCCCGTCACACCTTGTGCTTCAAACACACACCAGGACAGTGCAAGCACAGTGTTTGTACTGCAGTTGTACCTCCATCACCTCTACGTGGATATTGCCTCAGTGTAAAAATATGTATTAATTATATAAAAATATATAAAATGTTTTGAGGAACTTCACCTGAAAAATGGGAAGGTAAGAAGCCCCTTGGACTTCAACATTTAAGTTTTAGGAGGATCTATGTGTGTGATGATCACACACACAGACACAGACACAGACACACACACACACACACACACACACACACAGCTCTGTAAGTACACCAGGCAGAGTAACACTGAGCTTCTGTTCACCTCTCCTGCTCTGTCCTCTATTTCCACGGCAGTGGTGTGTGTGTGTGTGTGTGTGTGTGTGTGTGTGTGTGTGTGTGTGTGTGTGTGTGTGTGTGTGTGTGTGTGTGTGTGTGTGTGTATGTTGGGGGGTCATTAACAAAAGCAAGGACAGAAAGAGCAGGGACAGATGGAGGGAGAGAAAGTGGAAGAAGGATAAAGGAAGGAAAGCAGGTCCATGGGGATCTGTGAGAGCATCTGCCTGTGGGTGCTGGGAGGAGTAGTGGAGTGGTAGGCCCAGAGTACTGACGCAGTGGCTGGACCAACATTCACATTTTTGATAAAAAATATCTGACTTTTAATCAGTACATTTAATGATAATCTCCTCTAATAGTCCTTTTGTCCCTGAGCAAAAGCTAACATCTCAAGTTAGTGCACATTTGTGTGTTTGCGTGTTTGCGTGTTTGAGTGTGGTAGTGTGCACATGTGTTTATTTTTCAGCACATCTGTGTGCATTTATATCTGCTCATGTGTTGGAGCATTAGTGCTAGTGTGTGTTCATGTACATATGTGTGTGTGTGTGTGTGTGTGCAGGCGTGTTTGAAGAGTAGGTTAAGGGTGATACCCTGCTCTGTCCCGCCTCCACGCCACATCAAACGCCACATTTCCAGAGAGCCCCGCCCCTCACCCCCCCAGCTCCACTGAGCATCCGAGGGAGGGAGACAGCCAGCCAATAGCAGGGTCCGAATATCATCCTTTTCCTCAAACCTAACCGTCCGTCGTTTTAAACAACTTCTCTGTCTCAAAGCACGCATCCCCGACCTCTGTGTCTGGGCAGTAAAAGGTGTGGGGTGTTGGGTGGGTGTGAGTGTGTGGGTTTTCATCAGCAGAGAGGGGCCTGATTTATCTTCTCAGCCCAAACGGCTGCAGGTGTGGAACTGTAGGCCCTGAGCAGCCTGCTCATAATTACTGCGCTGGAATTCGGAGGACTGGCTTCTGATTTATTTCCGTTTTTTGTGGGGGTTGCGGACCTTCCCTTTTCTAACTCAGGACCAGACAAGTGACCTTTGCTCCTTTTTTCCAATAAAAGAACATTTACAAAAGAAATGTCTGATTTTCCTCAAAAAACAAAACCAGATGCATGAATGTCTTTGTCTGCCTGTGTGCATGCGCTTCAGTAAGATGTGTGTATGTATGTGCACGTATGCATATGCACGGGTGTGTGTGTGTGTTTGTGTTCATGTAAGTGTGTGAATGATTTTGCAGTTTGTGTGGGAACGTGTTTGTGTGTGTTTTGGTGGGAAGTGGCACACGTGTGTGAGCACATGAACCTGTTTGTGCTTCTTCCTCATTTTGGTTTGATTGAGCTGATAATTAAACACTGGTGTAGATTTGACCTCTCCGTGAGGTCAAATAACAACATTTTGTTGTTGGAGGAGTGAGAAATGTTTTATATATATGTGTGGCTCTTCAAAAATGTATATTAATATGATATGTTATCAACTTGAGATATATTGCGCTTGCTAAGTTTTTAAGATATTACGAAATAAAATAAATTCCTGTACTCCTTTTATTAAGACAGAAACACCTTCCATGAGACAAGTCTTGTAAGAATGTGCTGCAGATAGAGGCCAGCTGCTGTTGAGTCCAGTCTAGAGTTCAGTGAACCACGTAATCGAGCTAATTGATGGAGAGCAGGCTGAGAGGACAGCGGGTTGCTGAGCGGGGGGGTGCAGATTCGGGAGGGGACACACGTCAGCCGCCTGCAGAAGGGCTCCGGCCCCGGAGGTGCTGCGGTCACCTGCACGCCCCGCTTGCACCCTACAGATCTGCACTCGTCAGAGTTCACAGCAGCCCGAGAATTTAGGGGGAAGGGCTCGGCTGTCGTCCCCCTGTGATTTAGCCCCTGGCTTCTGTCGCTGAGGGATGAGTCTGTTCACTGTGTAACTGAAGCTCAGAGCGTTGTGGGGGGTGGGGGTGGGAGAGGTCATGGCTGTGATGTGGGTGGTGGTGTGGGGGGCTCTCCTGAGAGACCCAGCTCTGTGAGGTATCATTACAGCGGAATGTCCCTCTGGAAGGTTCCGGATGGTTAAAATGAAATGAGGTGAATCTAGGAAAGGAGAAGGAGGCTTTATTGCTGTCCTTTGAAGCTGTGATGACCGCAGTTTCTCCCCCAGCGGCCATTCTGTCTGAGAGAGCGTATCGCATGTCACAGGGGGGGGGGGGTGCTGCACCTAACATTCACCTGTCCTCCTGGGCAGGGCCTCTGCAGGGCCTCTGCGCTCCTGCTCTTGGGTGTGTGCATGATTGTGTGTGCGTGTGGGTCCGTGTATGTGCGTGCTTGCACTCGTGTGGGTGTATATGCATTTGAGTGCGTGTGTATGTATGCGCGTGAGTGTGTGCACACGTGTGTGTGTGCGTGTGTGTGTGTGTGCGCGTGTGTGTGTGTGTGTGTGTGTGCCCCCACTACTCCAGCCTGGGTTCCCGTTCCTCATGGCTGGCTCCTCTGATGGATGCGCGTCCCCACCTCTGTGCAGCTGGGAATGCTGGGTAATGGATGGCCCTGCTTTTATTGAAAGATCTCTCCGGCTGGGACGACTTTTCACCGGGCTGTAAATCTGAGCGTCTCCGCTGTCCTGCCTGAGCTTTATGTCATCAGGGGCTGGAGCTTGGAGCTGTCATCCACCCCCCCGCTCCCCTCTCCCTCCTCTCTCTCTCTCTCTCTCTCTCCCTCTCTCTCCCCCGAGGTTGCCAGGTCTCCTTCCTTGTCTCTGTGATGTCACAGTCTACTGACTGTACAGGGGTGTTTCTGATGAAAGTCTCTTTCTCAGATGTTCATCTTTTATTCTTCAGTTAACACCATTGTGACTTCACAGGGCACATGACAATTGTATTAAGTCTTTCCAAAACAAACTCTTTCCAGAAAATTGACATTGTGTGAGCCGTTTCTGGGTTCTCCCGGAAGGCATAAACTCTGGGTACATGTGCTTTTGTGATCTTTTCCCCATTATTTAAACATTTACTTCTGTGGATATTTGTGTGAGGGGAGATGTAAGTCTGAGGTATTTGCACACTTTGAAGCAGGGAAGATGAGAGGATGGTTCTCGTGGAATGCCCGCATGGGGCCCTGAATCCCATGTGCAGAGGGCTGAGTTAATTCCAACCATATTAAGGTTTCCTTATCTCTGGTCAGGTGTACAGGTCCAGACGACGTGTGAAAGAAAGCAGAGACACGTCTGGAATTCCCGGAGTGTCATGGCTCTTTATCCGCGTTTCTCTGCTGTACGTTTCTCTCCTGTACGTTTCTCTCGGGCTGAGTGGGGCGGGGCTCTCGGGCTGGGCTGAGCGGGGCGGGGCTCTCAGGCTGGGCTGGGCGGGGCAGCGCTGCGTGCTTGTGTCTGCGGTTGGGCCTCGACTCGCTGCGAAACGCTCTCAGCTCCGGTGGCGCTGAAAGGCTCTTATCTCCGGCTGCATTAAAACTGCTGAAACGGCACATCGATATCATTTCTTCCACCGCTTTGCTACAGCGGCTGTTAATGACTGCGTTGATGTAGTCGAACATTTAAGTTAATAAAAATGTCAAGAGTTTCACCGCTCTCTCTCTCCCTCTCTCTCTCTCCCTCTCTCTCCCTCTCTCTCTCTTTCTCACTGCCTCTGGTTCGTGGCGTGCAGAGAAATCGCAATTAGTTTGAAATTTACGGGACGGTGACAGACAGGTGTATAAATAGAGGTTAAACACACAATTTACATATTAATTTCATGATTCATTTAATCAATGATTTATGCGGATATAGATTGCATCTAATCCCTCTCTCAGCTGTAGTGTGTGTTTTTTTCCCTCTTCTCTCCAGGCATGACAGAATGAGGTAGTGTACTCCGCCAGCTCCTCTCTCCCTCACACCCTGCTCCGCTCTGTCTGACGCCGCGGAGATGGAGCTCCGATTGCGGCCGTAATGGCTGTAGTTTCTCAGCGTGGGTCGCGATACTGGCACATGCAGAATACTGGGCTGCTGTTGGCTGTGCCAGCTCTGCTCTCCCGCTCTAGTCTTTCTATATCTGTGCTGGATGCTGCGCTCTCCTGTCCGCTCGCAGGCCGTTATCGGCGTTAATGGCGGGTGAAGCCGTCCTCCACAGCTGACCCCTGATCCTGTCAAACACGTGACCTGGTAGTGTGGGGCTCTCAACCTTGACCTCCCCCTCTGATAGGACACTGCCTGCGACCTTTGACCTGGCCTTCCTGGTTCTCTGATGTTAACACTTTCATTGCCCCCCCAAAAAAAAAACAAACCCAGGTGCAGCAGCTGGCCCCCCACCTCCAGTAAAAGTAACGGGACGTTTCCTCCAGAGCCTGCTGCACCAGCCAGGATCTGGCTGCAGCAGTTAGAGCGCGTTTGCCTGGCAGCGGATGAAACGCGGCGCTCCACGTGTCAGGAGGGACGGCTGTGTGTGTTTGCTCTGTCACTCTCTCCTAATAGAGTAATGACTGGCTGTGAGAAGCCAGATCGCACTCCACGCATACCTCTTTGACGTTTGCTCCCGGCAATCATTCACACCTTATCTCGCCCTGCTGGAGAGGCTTATTTATTTATTTATGTATTTTTATCAGGACAACAATTGGATTGTGCAGCCAGGGAGAAAAAAATGGTAATTGAGTATTTTATCAGACGTTTCCGCCAAACGGACTTTTGTCAGAGCCATACGCCGTAAATGAAGATTAAAGCCCTTGTTGGCGTAGAAGGAACAGATTGGAATGATTTATTATTTGTGACATCAATATGTCACTGCTCAGAACCTAAATGAAAAGAGCCGGGGGTTGATAGCGGGAGAGACAGAGAGTGATAGAGGAAGGGGGGGGTGAGAGAGAGGAGAGGCAGAGGAGTTGCCTGCCCCATGGAAGGTAAATAAAGCACTTTAATTATTTGCACTCAGAGCTGTTAAAGGAGGAAGATTGAATTTGTCATTAAAACGGCACAGCTGTTGCGACACCTCGCTGTGTAAATTAAGGGTGATAAAAGAAGTCATGTGACAAACGCGCACACACAGGCTTAAAAAGACGCACACACAGAGATGACGAGGACAGGTTAACGGGGGTGAGGGGGCACTGCAGTTTGATTCCGGTGCCAAAGCGTTGCGGTTTATGGGAAAAGCCACTCCTTGCAGTACAGAAGTGGACGTGACCACAGTCACAGTGCATTAGCAGGGGACGTTTCAAAGAGCAGTCCAGCCCTAATCGCAGGTGACATTTCTGTTCCCCGTCCCTGCCTAAGATAACTTCCAGCACGCACGCTTCTCTCTGACGTCTCTCTCCCGCTGCAGGGATGGGGACGTGTAACGGCTTCAGACGAGGGAGAGTGAGACCTTACAGTTGTACAGCTGGCGCAGCTCGTGGTGAAAGAGGGGAATTTGGAGGAGATGTCTGAGGGAGATTAAGCAGAGTCTGAGTGCCAGGCTCCAGAATCGTCCTGATGGGGATTAAGTGTTGTACCCCAGACAGCGACAGTCAGAGGCCACACGTCACGCTGATAAAACTCACGGATCTGTGACCTCTCTCTCCTTTATCTGATGGCCGTACAGTAGAGCTGTTCTGGACACTTAGCTGTTAGCTGAGAAAGGGAACGTTTGAGAGAGAGAGACTGAGAGCTGGTTTAGGTTGCGCCATTATTTTAAGATTTCACTCTCACCCTCTCACAGGTATGTAAAGATGACCAGGTTATTCATTGCCTGACCTTGAAATGGAAGGGAATATCAAAACCAAGTCCTGTGTGCTTAAAAAGCGGGATTCTCTCTCCATACCGTGAACAACTGGATGCTTTCTACAAAAAATCTACATATTCCGAAAGTCAGTTTTAACATGTTTTTTCTGGTGTTCTCTAAGTGGGCTGGCAGGGGCGGTGTACAGGCAAGGTCAGATTTAAAAGACACGGGTTCGAGGGCCCTGTAAATCAGCGGCTGCATACGGCAGCCTTCTACACTGCCTGATTTAACGCCCGCGCTCAGACCTTCCCTGTCAGCACAGCGTTCTTTATGACCGCCGTTCACTCCCAGAGATGGAGATAGAGTTCACCTGTGAAAAACCTGCAGTGTCTCCCTCTCTCTCTCTCTCCCTTTCCCTCCCTCTCTCTCTCTCTCTCCCTCCCTCTCTCCCTCTCCCTCTCTCTTTCTCTCTCTCCCCTCTTTCTCTCTCCTCTTTCTCTCTCCCTCTCTCTCTCTCTCCCTCTCTCCCTCTCTCTGTATCTCTCTCTCTCTCTCCCTCTCTCTCCCCCTCTTCCTCTCTCTTCCTCTCTCTGTCTCCCTGGTTCCCAGCCCAGGTGGTAGTAATTATCAGCTCTGTACAGCTAGCCGGTCCAGGCCTGATTCAGAAATGAAAGCTGGGAAAAGGCTGCACTCATTTTTTCCTGTCTGCGCTTTAGACACACAGTGCTCCTCTCTGCTTTTTTTCCTAAGTGCCTCTGGTACAGGTATGGTGCAGTGGTTATGGTACAAATACAGAAGATCTGGGGTTGGAAACACTGTCAGGTAGTGTTTCCCAGAATCCTCATCCAAAAAACATTAAATAAAATAACTGTGATGAAGTCTCTCTGTGGGTCTTTATTATTCCTCTCGTAGGGTACTTTAATTAAAGAGTCCCGTTTCTTTGGGAATATGTCAGCTGACAGGTGCTGACAGGCTGGAAACGCTGGGTTTCTAAGCAGGCCTCCCTGGTAACCGGCGCGGGGGCGAGCGAGCGTGAAAGCAATAATCCAGGCAAAGCCCTGTGGCTCTGCAAGCTGACCTCCCGCTCCGCCGCTAAATACGCGCTTCATTAATCTAAACCTAATTTAGCGGGACATGGCGACGTGACGGCTGAGTTTGCCGGCCCTGCCTGACACTCTCCATGACAGCATCTGGGTAGCAGGCCAGAGCACCGAGATGCCGACCAGCAAAACCAGAGAACCGAGCGGTCGGAAGCTAAATGTGTATGAGTGAGAAGGAAAAACACAAGCAGGAGTCTGCTTAGAGATGAGATGTCATTTCAGGGGTGATTCTGCAGGCTGTGGATGTTGTTCCATCCCTTTGCTGTGATTGTTAACACTGATTAATAAGAGAGTGAGTGAAGGCTCACCTTGGGGTTTTTGGTCACATTTTTTTTTTTATTCTTTTATTTTTGTAATGTTAATTTACTGCTGACTCAGTGACTCCATAAGGGGCAGAGTGAGGGGAGGACCAGCCCCCACAGAGGGAGCTGGCCAATGAAAATGGGGTAAAATGTGAGGATGCTTCTGATTGGACACTGCTGATCATGTGACTCGTGTCCTCTCACCCATGTGAAATGATTGATTTACGGCCTTGCTGGAGAGATCCTCATCTGGAGGATTTTAAATGTGTAAATCATGACAAAAAGATGATTGTAACAGTCATGGACGTGCGTACCTGCTGAGGTCACCGCTGTGAGGACGTCTGTCCGCAATGGCGGCTCGGCCATCGGCCCCGGCAACGGGCTCCCGTGGGTCCGCCCCACCTGCGGCAGCCGTCCGGCTGCTCTGATACACATGGAGATGGAAGTGTGACACTTTAAGCATGTGTCTCTGAGTGTTTGGGCCACATGTGCATGTACTCCCTGTGTTTGACGACAGCATCTCATGAGGAATGGGGGACCCCGACACCCCGACATCCTCCAGCCCGCCCCCTCCTGCTCCTCACACTGGTGTTACATACAGCAAGGCTAATTCGTTTCAGCTGAAGCTTAATCAACACCGCGCATCACACAGCTACTTATTTCAGTTAAATTCACATTAAAAGTAAAAGAGTGACTTTTGTTCTAGCCTCCTGTCTGTTCTCCCAGCTTCGCTTTAATTGCTGCTTTTAAGAGTCCTCTGAGGAGGGGGATCGCAGCTACGCCACCTTGTTGGTGACGGCGCTGTGTTTTGAGTGTTTGTCAGAAAGTTGTAATTGTAAAACAATGCCGTGGTGAGAAGCGGTTGGTAGTCCCCCCCCCACACCTCAGCCGCACTGAAACGGCGCGTGTTTCTGGTTAATAATAATGACACCTCGGCTGCCTGGGCATTGTGTTCCTGAGCGGGGAATGACAGTAAGACCAGCGGTTCCCCACAACAGCCCGGTGACAGCCTGTTTCTCAGCCACGCCTCCCCTGTCAGCCCGTCTTTCAGCCGGAGGACGCGCCGGTTCACTTAGTCTCATCATTATTATGTTTCTCTCCTCTACAATGGTCTTAGGAATAATGACTGCTATTATTTCTGTCTTATTCCAGCGTGTCAGCCGAAGGAGTCCCTGTAATCCCTGTTGTTAGGTGACAGAGGTGTCAGAATTTTTGTGGGAAAAAAGTTGTGGTATTCATTTTTCATGAAGCACAGCAGAGTCTTCCTGCAGTGATGGCCTGTTTCAGGGTTTGAGTGACGTTTTTTTGTGGAGGCAGTGTGGCCCACAGATACAGAACTGTGAGGGAGAAGTGAGCTGCAATACTAATGGCCTTTTTATTATCCTTGATTATTTACCTGGAACTAAGTACCTGGACATTGAGTCCCAGCAAACCTGCGCTTTCCCAGTAGCAGATGCTGTCTGCGCTCCATCTGATTGGGTAATTTCATCCATCACAGGTCTTATGAGATTGTGTCACTTCCCCTCTCTGATGTTAAACAGGAAGTTGCAGTAGGACAGGCGCAGGCATTGTGTGAGTCTGAATGGGGGGCAGATCAGGAGCCCTTTTGCAGTGGGACGCCCCATGCTGGGCGCAGGTGAACAGAGCAAACCTGACACAGTAATCTCTGCTCCTCTGACAGCCCCTACAGAGATGAATATCCCTGTGGAGTAATGTTCTTATCAAGGGGATGGATAGAAGGGCGCTGCCTTGGGACATGACTTTCTCTCTCTCTCTCTCTCTCTCTCTCTCTCTCTCTCTCTCTCTCTCTCTCTCTCTCACACACACACACACACACACACACACACACACACACACACACACACACACACACACACACACACTCACTTTTTCCTCTCCCTTTTTTTCTCATGCCATCCAGTAAAAAGCTAACTTTTCATTCCTGTTTTCTACCCTGTATGGACCCGCCCCCTTTTCACCTGACCCAATCTCTGCACACTCAAGGTAAGCATCACCGTTTCCTTCAGGATTATGTCAGAGCGAAACACTAGTCCTTATGAGCACCAGTTACTACGGCAATGCTATGGTTACGTCAGGAGCCAAACCGTGTTAGAATCCCCACTATTGTGAAAACGCAGCAGTGCCCAGATATTTAGAGAATTCGGTTAACACAAAGTGTTATGTTAAAGAAGTCATTTGATTTGGCTGGCATGTTGTATCTGAGGATTTGGAGGGAAATCATCCCTGTTGTCATTAGTGAGGAGGAGAGTAGACGGGGCGCTGGGAATGGCCAGTGGGGTGAGCTCCTCTGAGCTCCGTCCTTGTCCATGTGGGACGTCCAGCGCTTCAGAGGGATGTGGTTTCGGCTGTGTGTTCAGCAGAGGGGTCCAGCAGACCTGTTATCCGATTGACTGAGTGGAACACGGAGTGACCCTCACGGCCGCAGCGGCGGTGAGCGCTTATACAGGGGAATGTTCTGGAACGAAGCCCCTCGCCATAGTAACGCTCACAGACTCCCGCTGGGGTGAGGGGTGGTAGGTGCGTGTTGTTGGCCTGTGTTGCATTGCAAGGCAGGACAGGTGTCTGGTTCAGAGCTCGCACTTTAACAGGAAAAGGCAGTGAGCTCTCTAAGTGTCTTTGGTAGAGGGAGCCCCGGGGGAATTTGCACCTTTATACCTCACTAATAAATCACTATTATTTTCTTCAGCTTTTAGTACCCTTAGGTTAATTGCAAACGTGATGCATTTCTATATTTATCTGGAAGGTGTTCCATTTCTAAACTTGGATCAAGCAGTTGAGCAGTCGGTCACATCTCGTTGCTTCCTCTACCATCACTGGAGTGGGGTTGGTTTAGTTTCTGTTGCCAACACATCATTTCTGTTATTTTTAAGTAATACCCACTGTTACTGCTGCTGACACTGTCAAGCACACAGAGACATTGAACCTAAAGAGCATAAAGACATTAATAACATAAAGGCCTGTGTCAAGTAAAATTTCATTGTGATAACAACAAACGATTGTCTTTGTGTATGTGCACTTGAATGTCTGTCTGTGTGCAGGTGTGTGTGTGTGTGTGCGTGTGTGCATCTGTGTATGCCTGTGTGTGTGTGTGTGTGTGTGTGTGTGTGTGAGGTCTAGGATTCATCAACATGACATGAAACTAAGTTCACTGCTGGTATTTGTGGCAGTATTAAATTGTGGTCACCTTTTTACAGTTCAGTGCATTTTTTAATTAAAGTGAGTGGTCTGATGGGAAGGTTTCTTTTTACCCCTCTGTCTGAACAGGATGCTGTCTGTCTGTCTGTCCCTCCACATTCCAGCTGAATTAATTGCACAAACCTAAATTAAATTAAATTACACTGCATTACCAGTTCACTTTGGCTGTCTAGAGGTACCGACAGAGGCTTCAATACGTGTGTTTATCAGAAGGAAAAAAAAAGATGTCGTTTCCATGCTTTTCTGCAGGATGGTGCAAGAGCACTGCTCATGCTGTCAGTCAAAGCCATGACCCCCCCGGGTCAGACTGGGGAGTAAGGGCGAAGCTGAGGGAAGATGCAGCTGAGGTCAAAAGGTCACTCACTCCACGAAATGAGGTTGAGGGGGGAAAATGAGCCTGGAGGACAATATGCCTGGAGTACTGATCCAAGATCAGTTTCAGTGAGCTGCTTCGTATGAATGGTTTTGAATTTGCTTCACATTATCTGATCCTGGGCCAGTACTGTGGGGGATAGACCGACTTGACAGAAAGCACATGCTTCATTATATAAGGAATGTTGTTTTTTTGTTGTCAGAAATGTGTTCCTCTACACATTACAAATATGCCCACTTTTGCCATGTATCTTATGTTCCGTCTCTGTTTCTCATTATATATACATATATGAAGTAGCATCATTTGAATATTGTGCAATATATGCTTCCATTTTTTTGTTTTGGGTTTTAGGGTTTCAACTCATGAAAAGCTGTTCATTCTGTCTGCTCGGGGGAGATGCTCGGTGAAATTGCATCTCTATGTTGAACAGTGTAACTGCTAAACAACAGAGTGGGAAGCTGTCCTGTTCCATTCAGATGTGTCATAGTTTTTGTACTGTGTAGGTTAAATGATGAAAACCTTTGGGTTGGTTAGCGAGTGCATCTTGCTTTTAGCAGCGGGAGACGTCCCAGAACCCTGTGAAGGTGACATTATTTCCATGAGCACCCGTGTTTATGCAGGTAGACACATTTTACAGCCTTCTGTTAGAGAGCTGTGACACATAACACACAGGGAGGTGGTGTCTGTCAAAGAGTGTGTCTCCCAAAATCAAGCTGGCCTGATGATAGTAGCTTTGTGTGTGTGTGTGTGTGTGTGTGTGTGTGTGTGTGTGTGTGTGTGTGTGTGTGTGTGTGTGCACGCGTGTGCGTGTGAGCATAAATGAGTGAGTGTGTATATGCTCCTGTGTGTGTTTGTGCATGTTTGTGTGTTTGTCAGCGTGCTTTTTGCCTGCCTGCCTGGGAATCTGGTTAACATGTCCTCCTCCACTATTCCAAGAGGAGACTGAAAGAAAGAAAGACAGAGAGCCATAGAAAAACAGAGACTGACGATGGTTAATCAGTCAAGGTGCTCATGGATGTCAGAGGAAGCAGACACACTGTATAGAAGAAGACAGACTGGTGGCTCACACACGCCTGTACTGTGTAAAACACAGCCAATTCTGACACGTTCCCAAAAGTCTGTGTCCCTGTCCCAGCTGGGGCACAGGCCTGCACCTGTGAGGGGGTCAGGCTGGCCTCAGGCGGGAGGGGAAACCGACAGTCAGGCCCTGATCGCTCAGCACCAGTGCCTGGCCGTAAGCAGAGAGATTTTAAAAATGTTTACCACATGCACCTCTCCTCTGCTGTCGTTAATTGCTTTATTGCTCAATTATCATTCATGGCCTCAGATGGAAGCGTGCTGATGTCCTTGTGTCAGTTTTATCTTGTAATTTCGGAGATGGTGAAATGTGAGCTGAGCCCCTGCCTTTGGCGTGGCCGGCACGGTGTTTACGACGCGGGGAGGGTGTGTGAGCTGGGGTTCGGGGGGGGCCTCCTCCCTTTCACCCCCCCCAACGCCTCAGAGGGGCGCTCAGAGCCAGTCGGGCGTGTGCCCAGCCCATCCAGGGCCGCTTTTTGTGATTATGACTTTGATCTGGGTCACTGAGTGCTGACAGATCAAGGGGAGTGAGCGGCTTCTCTGAGTGACGGATAGAGATGTCTGACTCTCCAAGTGGGAATGCTTACCGCCTCTGTGTCCTTCTCAAACACCTTGGCTTGGTGACTTACTACTGCAGCGAGGAGGGGAGAGGGAGACGAGAGAGAGACTGGATGCAGCACTGACAAATAACAGATAAATGGCTGAATAAAAGCGTCTGCCAAATGAATAAATGTAAATGTAAATATTATTCGATTTTCACTTTTTTTGCATTGCAACTTTTTCCATTATTCGCAGAGTAGGGGGGTCCCTGGTGCTCTGATCAGGCTCTTTCGTTCTCGATCAATGTCTTTAGTTTCGTCACTTCAGTTCGGTTATCGTCGTTTTTTCTGGATATGTTTTTTGTTGTTTTACCTATTATACCATATTTTGGCATTACGGATAGACTGTATTTAATATCAGTAAGGCATCCTGAGCTGCACTGAACTGAACTCAGAGGGAGCGACAGAGAGAAAGAGAGATGCTGTTAATGAATATTCCTGGGTGAAAACAAAGTGAATGATTTTGGCCGGGGGTGGATGGCGAGTGCAGGGGACAGAACACAGTGACAGAGAGGAAGGAGGTGGGGGAGGCAGAGAGGTGTTGACGTTGCACAGTTTAAAGAAAAACAAGAAAACATGATGACACAAAAGCACAAAAGGGACAAAACGGAAAACGGAAAAGCTCAGACGCTGCACCTATGGTAAGTACACATTTAATTAACGGCCATCGTTAGCGTTTACCCACAATGCACTTAAATATTCACAAAGAGCCGGGGAAGTGGCGCTGCTGAAGAGTCAGCTTTGCTGCGATGAAGGGCAGCAGGAAGGGCTGAGCTCCATCCCGCTGATTCAGGACTTCTGACTGCGGAGGAGGTCACTCATCGCCCAGGGACGAGGAGG
>CM032888.1:33596762-33629262 GCA_019176425.1 Megalops atlanticus
CTTTATGCAAAAACACAACACTGTCCGTCTCCTCTGAGTTCGGCGGTATTTTCTTTTCATATATCGATTGTTTTCTCTCTGCACTGCCCTCTGGAAGACGCCCTGCTCCTGATGTCTCCTTCATTTTTAAAGTTAATCCGATCATGTTTTTTTTAAACAGAAATGACGTCATCAGATACTGGTCTAATAAACAAAGACATACTTTACTGGTCAGAGTTGAGAGGCGGTAAGTCCAGAGGAGTTCTGGTCACTCTTTGAGCTCATCTTTTGGGTTTGTCATCGTAATTCTTTCGTTGGTCTTCTCTACCCTCCATCTCTCAACCCCCCGCTCACTGATGTGCTCCCCCCAACCCCCCCCAAATGATCTTTAGGTCATACCTGCCTCCACAGGGTCAAATACAAAACCTCAGCAGAGCCTCTTTACCTGGCCTCTGTGCTGAACATGCCTGGTCTTTTACAAGGACAATCTTTTCGTAAAGTCAGTCACAGCATTTGGATGCCTGAATTTGGGTCCAGTTTGTCCTGCAGCAGCTCTGGAGAGTGACTCCTGTGATCCAGCTGGGCTGGACCAGATTTGAGCCATGCTTTAGCGAGACTAGTAAAAGTGGCCTTTTCATTGGCTGTTTGGTCATACAGCAGGCTCCTCATTGGATATTGATTTGTAAAATAGCCTCTTCATTAGCTGTTGTTGGGGTCTGCAGCTTATATTCACTGTTGTGCTTGAGTGTTGAGCACAGACATGCCTGTTCTGGGTTATGCTGAACCAGGCTGACTGCTGCATACTCTTCTATTGCTGGCTTGCTGGCTTCAAGTAGCCTTTTGTAGCGTAGCGTAGTCAATCATAAACTTCTTTTACATCATTTTAAACTCCTCTGCCTTTACCATTTTTACTTTCTACTTCTGTCCCTCTATTCCTCCATTCTCTTCTTGTTCTTCTCTCTTCCTTTTTCTCCTGTCCTTTCTTGCTGATTAGATCTCCCTCTCAGCGGATGCTCTGATCTCTGTGCAGGGATGGTAATGAGGCCATGGGCCTCTGTGTGTGCTGGTGGGCCTCTCTGAGCAGCCCCTTGGACAGATTCTAAGGATTTGTTAAGTTATTGACATTTAATTGGAAGTGCTTTGTGCAGCTCCCTGAAATGCTATTCACTGTGGCTTGGTCGCCATGGCAGCTAACGAGCACAGGATCGTTCGCTTCAGAGGCATCCAAAGTGGGACTGAGCCCGTGTGTGTGTGTGTGTGTGTGTGTGTGTGTGTGTGTGTGTGTGTGTGTGTGTGTGTGTGTGTGTGTTCATGTGCATGCATGTGTGAGAGAGACATGAAGAGAAAGCAAAGCGTAAGCCTCCATTCTAACTTTCCTTGAGAGCAGTTTAGTTTTTCCCTCATGAGTAATTTAAGAAAGTCAGAGAGTTGCACTTTGGGCCACACTGCTATCTGCACCATCTAATTTGGTATTTAGAAGTTCTTTAGGTTCTTAACTGGCTGTGTTTTCAGGAGCTGATGTGACCGGGGGCGTTCAGATACCGCGCTCGGGCTTGCTGACTGATCTGATTAGCCGAGAGAGAGAGAGAGAGCGGGAGAGAGACCCTTTTAAGTGATGCGTGGAAAAAAGATCAAGCTAATGATAGATGTGTCATCCCGCTAATTGCTATGAAATTAAATTTTGCTGTAATTACTTCTGCCTTATTTTGTATTCAGCAGTAATTGAAAGCTTTAGTTCCCCCCTCGCTGTCCTCATCCTCCCTTCCCGTTCCTCCTGAGGATCGCCCGGCTTCGCCCGGTTCCGCCCGGCGCCGTGTTTGTGCCGGCACGGTTGCGCTGAGGTGGCAGGTTGCCCTCTCCTCCCACGCCGTCGCTGGACCCGTTTGCTGCACTCCCAGCATCCTCCTCTTCGCGGGCTGGAGGCGGTCCTGTGGCGTCGGCCACGGGGCGTGCTGATTGGCTGCACAGGATGGGAGTCACGGTGCTCACCGAACCACAGGCTCAGCTATCAGAGGGAGAGGAGGAGGGAGGACTCCCGAGAGTCACAGACAGGGGTACAGAGCAGGGAGGGGAAGGAGCGAAAATGAGGGAGAGGAGATGGAAAGAGGAAGCAGAAGGAAAGAGGGAGGGAAACGGTGTTAGACAGTGAGTCAGAATGCACCATCGAGCGTGCGATTAGCTCAGCAGGGTCAAACAGCAGGCAGAGGAAGTGACCTCAGCAGAGGAAGTGACCTCAGCAGGGTGGACAGGAGAGTAAGGGAGGGAGAGAGGGATGGGGAGGGGTCAAGGACAGGTCTCATCAAGGCCTCAGGTGAAGGGAGTGAACGAGGGATCGAAGGTGAGTGAGCCAGGGTCGACAGGTACGTTGGGGCTTGTACAGGTGCGTCAGAGCTCACACAGGTGCCTTGGGGCTTGCACAGGCAGGCTGTTTATGTGGATATTTGCAGCTCTGAGGGTATCTCCACCCTCAGGGCCCACCCTGTCTCTCTCACTCTCCTGCTGGGTAATGCTCCGAGCCCAGCCACAATCCCCCGCAAAAGCTCCACACAGACTCGTCTGGGACCTGCCAGGATTTTATAAGCGCTCTCTGTTTTGTTCCCGTGCTGCTCTCAGGCAGAGGGTGCCTCTACCCCTTCGCTCCCCCCGGTGTTTGGCATTCCTTCTGAATGCGATGCAGCTCCTTTCCTGATGTTGCACTTTGTTTGGGAACCTCAAAGGATCCGGCGCCGAACATGTGCATGTTTATGACCGGGAAACAAAGATGGTGGCGTATGGAGTGCATTAGCTCTCGTGGCCTAAGCGGTTGCATGTGAGGCTGTAATCAGGGCATGTATGTGTGAGAGCGGAGAGGCCGTGCTGCAGAGGAGGACGGGCCCTGTGCACTGACCTCCGGTGCGACGCCACAGTCCTCGCAGTGTTCTGAAACCCGCGGGAACCGGCCCGGCTCCAGACGTGCGGGGCACTGCCAGCTCCGACAGGCTCTGCGTCTCAGGCTGCTCATTCAAATATTCAGCACCCATCGTTTTTAAATATTTAATTTCGGCTGAAATATTTAAATACTCCAGGCTCTCAGAGTAGCGCCTGTTGCCGGAGGAAGCTGCAGGGTTTGGTAGGATGTGGCAGTTTGTGGCTGTTTTATGATTCGCTGTGGCAGGGTGGGGCCTGAGCCAGACCCCAGGATATCTGGGGCGGGGTTTGGGTGGAGTTTGGGCGGGGTTTGGGCAAGGTTTGGGCGGGTTTGGGGTGGGCTTCGGGCGGGGTTTGGGCGGGGTTTAAGTGACCAGCCGGGGTTCACTTCCTGACAGGGAGGGCGAGTTTGGGTTCAGGTGTCTGTGGCTGACCAGCACCTGTGAGCTTTCCATCTCCAATTGCCCAACACTGTGTGCACAGGGGTGTGTGTGTGTGTGTGTGTGTGTGTGTGTGTGTGTGTGTGTGTGTGTGTGTGTGTGTGTGTGTACGTGTGTGTGTGTGTGTGTGTGTGTGTGTGTGTGTGTGTGCACGTGTGTGTGTGTGTGTGTGTGTGTGTGTGTGTGTGTGTGTGTGTGTGTGTGTGTGTGTGTGTGTGTGTGTGTGTGTGTGTGTGTGTGTGTGTGTGTGTGTGTGTGTGTGTGTGTGTGTGTACGTGTGTGTGTGTGGGGTCACGCAGCCGAAAGCAAACTCTTGTAACAGTTATGTTTATTTATTCCCGGGAGGGGCAGAGTGAAGGCTGTGTCCTGTTTGCTGGTGCTCCAGCCGCCCTGCCAGCCTGTGTGAAAGGGCTCTTTGTTCTGCAGCAGGATGGCTGCTACTGTGTCACTGTGTCCCTCCTCCTCTCTCTGCTCATCTTTCACTTCTCTCAAAAAATGGTGCGCATGATTAAAGCACTCTACTTACCATCCACAGGGTGAGCCACTCTGCTGCCCCCTCTCTCTCCTCTGTCCTCGCCCCTCTCCCTCTAGCTCTCTCTCCCTTTCTCTCACTTCTCCTTTCTCCTCCATTTTAGGGAGACTTTACGGTGACTTATTATCAAACCCTGTCTTGTTTCAGAATAGTGGAGGAGGATGAGGGAAAAATCCTCCCCCCCCAATCAATGAAGGGGTGTTCCCCCTGGACAAACGAGCCAATGACATCATCCCAGTTATGTCACATGACTCCTGTCCATCTACAGGCACCTGCAAGAAAGCAATCAATACAGACGTGTTAATGGACACAGGAATGCATTAGATCCGGTTTTTGTTTTTGCATCCAGTTTGTTCTCTGTTTTTATTTTTAATCTCAGAATAGACTGTATTTAGCAGAGGATTTGAATATTTTACTGTGTGTGACAGTGAACACTCAATCTTTTCTCTCTTCACATTGTTTACTGATAATAGCCTTTGACTGGATGAACAGTTTGCTGTGTTGTGTGTCCGACTCCTGCCTCTCTGCAGTGTGCTTCTGCTCTGTGTGTCATGTGCTTTGAATGGACCTCCTTAGAGAGTCCGGAGATTCATGTCAAGAAGATGGAGGGGGAGGATCTGCAGTGTGTGAGTGTGTGACTATATTAGAGTGTGTGTGTGTGTGTGTGTGCGCGTGAGTGAGACAGTGAGCAAGCATGTCTGCTTTAGAGTCAGAGAGAGTGTGTGTGTGTGTGTGTGTGTGTGTGTGTGTGTGTGTGTGTGTGTGTGTGTGAGAGTGTGGCTGTAGCAGAGTGCGCTTTTTAATCCATCATCTAAGCCGAGCAGAGTGTCCGAGCATTTTTAATGAGCGCTCCTGGACCCCTGGGACACCTCGTCAAAGTGGCTGAGGATCGGAGCCAATCACAGCGAATCGATCAGGTGTGGGTTGCCATGCTAACCCGAGGGGAAGTGGGTGGGGTAATGGAGGTGGTGGGCCTGACTTCTCTATGTGCGTGTGTGTGCGTGTGTGTGCATCTGTGTGTGTGCGTCTGTGTGTGTGTGTGTGTGTGTGCGTCTGTGTGTGCGTGTGTGTGTGCGTCTGTGTGTGTGTGTGTGCGTCTGTGTGTTTGTGCGTGTCTGTGTGTGTGTGTGTGTGCGTCTGTGTGCGTGTGTGTGTGTGTCTGTGTGTCTGTGTGTGTGTGTGTGCGTGTGTGTGTGTGCGGTCTGTCAGCCTGTGCTGGTACATCACTGCTGCAGTAGAGTGTTGTAATCCGCTCAGTACGGGTCGGCCCGGTGCTGCTTTGCCTCTGTGTCGTTATAAACGCGTCGCTTTAGCGGTGAGGCCTCGGTGTGCCTTATCTAGCCTTCCCAAAGCGGCGTTCGCCTCTGGTGCCACCAGCAAGCCTGACGGCCACACTGAGAGCCCGGCTGGGGATGACAGAATCGCTGCTGTCGTCATCGCGACTCTGGACATTACTAGAAGAAAATGAGTCTGAATCAATAGTAAGATGCCTAGTGACTCCCCCACCCGCTCCTGGCTAAGATGTGCGTGAATAAATAAAGGAGGATGCTTAAGATCAGGGCTCTCACACAGTGGAGGTCAAAGATCTGAACCGCCATCAGGAGACCTTTTACAAGAGCCAGGTCTCAGGACCTCTCAGAAACAGCGGATTTCAAGGCTGGAACCTTTCACAGATTCAATGCCATCTTTGGTGTGGTATATATTTTCAGAAACACGGTGTGATTCATGTGCAGTATTTCCACATCTGTTAATGCAGCTATAGCAAATTGACTTTTTCTCGTGGGAGAAATAATAAAAAAGTACAAAAGTGAAACAGAAAAAAACCAACAAAATAAGGCTGCAGAGAATCCCCTCTTTAAATCTGTGAGGCGGCGGGGCGTGATGGGGAGTGGGGGGGCGATGAAGGGTGTCTCCGGATTGTTCGGGCTGTTTTCTGGCACAGAACCTCCGGGCTCTGTTTGGCTCCTCTCATGACTCCTCTGTGATTCTGTGTTTAAACAGATTAGTGAATAGCACATTAATCAAATAAAAGAAGTCCTGCCCCTGGTGCTGACGGACGGTAATTCCCTCGAGGGGGTTGTGTTGGGGGATTGTGGGGTTCCCCCCTCCCCAACCCTCCGAACACATCGTGAGACAGCTTGATAATGTCAGTGAGTAGAATCCCGCAGCTGCACGCTGCCTGCACCGTCCCAGCATCGTCTGAAGCCGAACCCGCAATTTCGGCTGTCAGAGAGAATCCCTCCCCTCTGATGGGGGTGGGGGGTGGGGGTGCCATTAGCCTGGTGCTTCACTTCCTAAATGGGAGGCCTGCAGGGTGCTGGCCTGAGCCGCGCTCTGCTCACAGGGGTGCAGGGAGAGGGGTGCAAGACAGAACTGGATTGTGGGAAGGTGCTAATGTGGATGTGGGGGGTTGGCCCCGTCATGGCTCCCGCTTTCACCCTCACTCTCCTCCTCAGCCCCACGACCCAGGCTTTGTGATCTTTGTCTCGCTTTCATTCATGTGCCGTAACCATAACATTATCTCAGTCTGTGCGCCGCTCTCTGCCTCAGATCGCAGTGTTGTGTTACTGATGTAACTCACTCTGAGGGGGTTACAGGTTAAGTTCAGCGGGAACGCATTACAGCGCGGGGGGGGGCAGGGGAGAGAGAGGGAGGGGGGCGGTAGAGGAACCGCAGAGGAGCAGACAGGCGATGATGGGAGAGTGAAAGTTTGACAGGCTGGGGGGCACAGGGTCAGGCTTTAGTGTCAGGTAAAGGGCCTGTGCAGTGGAGCAGACAGGACGCGCAGGTCTGCGCAGCTCTGCGGAGCAGGACAAGGTCAAACAGAGTTTATGAGGAGAGAGAGGCTGTCCCCAGAGAGAGCTCCACACACACACTCATACACACACAGTACACATACATATACACACATAATACACAGTACATACACACACACACACACACACACACACACACACACACACAGTACATGTACATAAAACACACTTAATTCACGTGAGCACATGCACACACACACATGCATATACACACATAGTATGTGCATGCACATGCACACACACAGAGTGCAGACATATACACACACAGTGCACACACAGTCATAGGACTTTACCACAGAGATATGTGTACCACCTTTACAAAACACGTTTTCAGACATGTGAAACACGTGAAACGTTCAGAGCGCAAGCTTTGACTACCACAAAAACAGGTGATGGATCACAGGTGGGACGGCAGGCAGTGCAGGTGGGTGTGAAAGGGGAGACGCCTGCACCGAGCTCAGGAAGCGTTTGGAATGGTGCAGGCTCCTGCTGAAAGTTGACAGGCTGTCAGATGCCCCCGTCACTAAAAAGGGAGATGCTGATGAGTTTCTGTTACTGTTGATGCCCTCAGAAATGGTTTACTCTGAACCACCTGCCTGTCAACAAACTAACTGAAAGGGTACCTGAGTATTTATCTGGAAAACATTTATAATCAGACAGAGGCTTGTTTTGGCGTGCTAAGGATGAATCTGCTTGGTAAGGGACTGTCTTACACTTTGCTTAGGTAAGGCAAAAGAAGAGTTTCCCAAAAACAGCTTAAATGAAACATATTACTTTGATCATTATTCCCTGAACAGATGTAGGTGCCACTAGATCAGGGCTTTCTGACAGGTTATGGAAGACTGAGGCTTTATGAACCCTGAAATGAGTGGCGTTACTGTTTGCTGTCACTGGCCTTTGTGAACCAATCAGAAGACTTTGCTCTTTTGATTGGTTGCTTCGTAAAAGCCTCTCACTGACAGATCTCTTCGTTCCATCCTTCTGGAAGCCTGACTCTTCACCAGTGCTTACTCCATGGCTGTGTTTGTTGAAATGATCTGCTGGAGACAGACAGAAAAAGGACGAGGAAGACTGCAGATGCTATCAATGGATTAAGGGGAAAAAGATACTCGCATGTTGTATTGACAGAATATTTGAGCATTAAAAATGCATGCTGTATTAATATTTAACGAGTCGTGTGCGAGTGCCTCTTTATTGAGCCGCGCAGGCGGCTGCTTTGAAGTCCTGCGCTCAGCGTTGCAGGTGACTGAGGTCGCTGTGGACCTGCTGTCACTGTTTCAGAGAGGAGCCAATCAGCCTCCCTCATCCTGCGTATTAAGGACCAATCGGGAGGGAATCAGCAAGTGACCCCCCTCTCACACACTCTCTCACACACTCTCACACTTACACACACTCACACACTCTCTCTCTCACTTGTGTATGCACTTTATGCACTTTTTATGCCCCTACCTGTGGTCCCAGGTCTGTTGTAACACTCTTGGGTGTGACTGGCAGAGCAGTTATTACTCTGTTATAGCTCTCCTTTGTGTATAGGTGTCTGTGGAGATGAGAAGGAGCTGAAGTCTTAAAGGTGGAATTGGAGGAATGTTATCACTGGGTGTAAAGCCAAGCAGCAAAAGGCCTAGAACAACCAACAGGAAGAAAAAAACAATGAAAAACAATTTATCTGCTTTATTTTCTGTCAAAATTAGGAATGTCAAATGGCAAAGGCGTTATACAGTTTTAGTGTGAGTGTGTGCGTGTGTGTAAGCATGTGTGTGTGTGCGTGTGTATTTGTACGTGTGTGCGTGTTTGTGCGTGTGTGTGTGCACACGTGTGTGCGTGTTTGTGCGTGTGTGTGTGTGTGTGTGTGTGTGTACGTGTGTGTGTGTGTGTGTGTACACATGTGTATTTGTGCATGCATGCGTGTGTGTGTGCGTGTGTGGATTGGGGGAGGGGTTGGGTGGAGAATGTGGACATATGGAGAAAGGCTCCCCTGAGTGTGAAGGTGCTGTAAGCCTCTGTGTATCTCTCCATCCCTCTTTCTCTTTCTTCTCTCTATCCCTCCATCTCTTTGTATGTCTCTAGCCCTGTTCCTATCCTTCTCCCCTCTCTGACCCTCTTTCTCTTTTGGCCTCTCTCTATCCCTCTCTCCGTTTCTCCCTCTATCCCTCCCCCTCTCTCTCCCTCCCTCCGTTTCTCCCTCTCTCCCCATCTCCCTCTATCCCTCCCCCTCTCTCTCCCTCCCTCCGTCTCTCCCTCTCTCTCTCTCCCCCTCTCCCTCTCTCTCTCTCTCCCTTCCTCCGTTTCTCCCTCCCTCTCTCTCCCTCCCTCCGTTTCTCCCTCCCTCCCTCTCTCCCCCTCTCCCTCTCTCTCTCCCTCTCTGCACATGGACAGCCGGCACTCTCTGGGAATCGCCAGTCTTTCAGACATGAGTAATTGATGAATTGTTTGCCATATGCAAATGTGAATGCATTAATCTCCTGAAGGGCATCTTCATTTAGACGGCCCTTTAAGAGCGCGGATTTAGATTTAATTAAATATCTCCAAAGACACCCTGGCTCTGTCTGTTTTGGAAACCAGATTTCTACACCCTGACAACTCCAGCCGGTTCAGCCGGTCCCCGAGCCCTGCCTGCCACCTGTCCCCTCCCCGTGCGGCCCCGAAAACGTGCCGCGGCTCCACAGAGCCTCCAAACGCTGATCCAGGATCTGCGGCCTTCCCGGCAGTCCTTCCCGAGCGCCGTGCGGGTCAGCAGAAACCGATTCTGGGTCGGCCCGTCAGGGGAGCCACGTTTTGTCATTCAGTGTAGTGGGTGGAGCTTCCTGGAAGAGCGGAACCCCAGCCATCCAATCAGCCGGCACACGGGTGCTGTTTCGGGGGAACAGCAGGTGTTTTTCCAGGGTGTAAATATTTTATGAGAGCTGTTGTCTGGGAGCGACTGCGGCTCGTTTGAGGAAGGAGCGGGGCGGTCGCCGTGGCTGCGGTCGCCGTGGCTGGGTTGCCGGCGGCAGTCGTTGCGGTGCCGGTGGTTTGCTTTGGCGGGTCTCTCTCTCCGCTGGGCGCAACGTGCAGTAAAGTGTGAATGACTTTGTGCTGCCATCTGTTCCCGCTGTGCGCGGAGAGACCGGGCGCCAGCGAGAGAGACGGCCCTTCCTCAGCGTTGCCGTGGTGAAGAGGGCGTGGCGATGGCCTTGTGGTCACATGACTCCGGAGGCGGGTGTCTGTGGGGTCACACCGTCAGTGGGGCAGACCCCCCGTTTCACCGCCCTCTGTGGGGACCAGCGTCTGAAGCCTGTGTATACGTACAGTGTGTGTGCATATTATTACATATATATATAATGTATTTAGATATGTAGATATGTGTAAAACATTGTACATAAAGGCAAATAATATGGAAGAGTTGCCTCGCCCCCTTTCTCTGCTATGTGTTTGGTGAATAAACAGGTGTGTTTGGTGTGTGGGGTTTGTTTTGCAGTGTTTACACAGAAGCAGTGATGTGTAGGCAGTGACACTCACACACACTCACTCACATGTACACTCTCACACACGCAAGCATGTTTTTTCCTGCTTAAGAGCTCAGAATAGACATTTTAAACAGTGCTGAGTAGCTACAGTATTATTGGTTTCTCCATTTAAATGAGTTATCATAATTATTCATGTATCAATTAATTTTTTTATCCACTGAACAGTTTGTCAGAGCAGTGATCAATTGGCTTGTAATTGATAGCGGTAGCAATTCTCAGTGTCAATAATTGAAATAATTGAAATATTGTATTACATGAGCATATTTAGCGTAATTAGCATTGAGCTGTGGTGGCAGCTGATGGTGCCCAGAGGCCTCCGGGCGGAGTCTGACGCTCGCTCTCTCTCTCTCTCTCTCTCTCTCTCTCTCTCCCTCCCTCTCTCCCTCTCTCCAGCTCCCGGCCCGGCCGCCCACCCAAGCGCTCCCTGGGGGTCTCCATGCAGGAAAGCTCCAGGCTTCTGCCCCACGGCATCCACGGCCTGCTGTCCCCGGGACTCCTCTCCCCCACAGGTGAGCTCCGTCAGGCTGTCAGCACCTGCACGCTGCATCAAACGCCACGCCCTGCTGACGATGCCCTGCTCACAGTGCGCTACGGCAGTGTTACCCGCGCTGGTGTTGCCTCTGTTGTTGCTGGTGGTGGTGTCATCATTATTGTTGGAAATATTATTGCTGGTGGTGTTTTTAGTATTCTTATTATTTTTGTAAAGTGCAGTTTATGAACGGCACTGTCCACTGTACTGTCCGTGCCACCTGCATCTTTTAGACCCTGCTGTATATAGGTGTTTGTGTTAAATGAGTCTTGTTAGAGTCAGCTAATATATCTCTCACTATTTTTTTTATTGGCAGTAGGTTTAACGACTAACCACGTGTCAGCTTGTGAATATATCACAGGAAATGTGTGCAATATATCTGTCATGATTGTGCATATCCTGGTTGGTGCAGTGTGTCTGTTCATGTGGCAGTGGGCCCCTCCGAGGGGTGACATCAGACATCTTTCTTTCCAGATCCTCTCTCTCTCTCCCTCCTCCTGCAGCTCGTATTGATCTGTCTGACCGCCCTTCATCTGCCACTGCTGCACATCCTACAGAGGTTACACTATTGGATTTCTGTCTCTCTCTCTCTTTCCACCTCACACACACACACACACACACACACACACACACACACACACACACACTACCTCTGTTACTGACACACACACACACACACACACACTCTCTCTACCTCTCCTACCTACACACACAGACACACACACACACACACTCTCTCTCTACCTCTCCTACTTACACACACACAGACACATACACACAGTACCTCTGTTACTCACACACGCACACTGTCTACCTTTCCTGCCCACACACGCACATGCACATACAGACACATACACACACTACGTCTCTTACACGCACGTGCACGTGCGCATGTACACACACACACACACACACACACACACACACACACACACACACATTCATGCACACATAAGCATACTCTCTCTGTCTCTGTCTTATTACTCTTTGGTCCATCTGAGCTGTTTTCTGGAGTCCCATGTGTATCGCATGTGCAGCACAATACTGAGCAGTGATTCACTTCTTTTGTGCTAAGGCGTGTGTGTGTGTGTGCATGTGTGTGCCTCCTGTGTGTGCCATGAAAAGTTAAATGCGACTAAGCGTATGATTGTGAGGCCTGCTGTTTTTTCTCTCCCCCTGGTGGCTCAGAGTGGTATTGACTTAAGAGAAGTCAAGATGTCTTCAAAAGCATCAGAGTAATTCTGTGACACCATGTTCACTTTTCTGTTTGAATTGTGCTGTGATGAAGTCATGTGATACTGTGTGGTCATGTGATCTTTACCCTCACTCTCGGCTTGTTCAGTGTGTGCTAGCTCTCCTGTCATCCCTGTCTGTCTGTTCTGTCTGTCAGTCAGGCATTTCTTACCTGTTTGAACTGGCTGAGTTCTTAGAGTGCTCATTGAGTTGTGCACTTTAGCAATGTGTACAAGTTTTGATTTTTTTCTCAGGTTAGAGAGGTTTTTCATTAAAGAATGAGGTGTTTGAAACACTTCAGTACAGTGCAGCTGCTGTCTGTCTGGACTTGAGAACCCAGATGAGGGGAATATGTTTTGATCTCATCATGTCGATGACCTTTTATGAGGCAACATCAGCGTTCACGTGGAGGCAGTTTTCTCTCTGTATCCATTACTCCCTGAGGCAGATTCACTCATTCACAGCCCTGAGACAGACTCACTCATTCACAGCCCTGAGACAGACTCACTCATTCACAGCCCTGAGGCAGATTCACTCATTCACAGCCCTGAGGCAGATTCACTCATTCACAGTGGTGGGGGGTTGTGGGGGTGTGTGTTATGGGTCGGTATCTCCGCCCTCACGTTCAGAGCCGAAGCATGACACAGCTCCTGGGGTAGGCGGGGGGGGGGGCATCGAGAAACAAAAGGAAGCGGCTGTTGTTGTTTGTATTCCTGCTTTGTTTCCCTGATTGCTGTTGACAGAAACATTGTGCAGCGCCGTTTTCCGGGGGGATGGGGGGGTGCGGGGGGGTGGGTTTGTGAGCTGACGGAATTAGAATTCCGTTTCGGCTCTCCACTCGACCTGGGGAACACAATTCCCTCCCGTGGACACCTATGGAGAGGAGCAGATCTAAATAGGTCAGAGAGAAGCACGGGACCAAAGAACACGACGGTGCAGGTGGGGGGTCTGACCTGCCCCAGCCACTCCCGAATGCACTGTTCAGCCAAGGTGGCACTGGGACAAAATATATGTCTACAACCATGTATTGGTAGCAGTGTAGCATTGTTGTAAGGAGCAGGGCCTGTGACCGAAAGGTTGCTGGTTCGATTTCCTGCTGGGGCACTGCTGCTGTACCCTGTGAGGCAGGGTGGAGCTTTCAGCGGGGCGTTTGAATCTCGTGCGGGATGTGTGTTGCTGAGCTCCAGGTAGGCGTGGGCTCCAGGTGCCGTGAGGGCTGTGATTGGTCTCTTTGATGAGGCTGCGAGTCTCCTCGCTGTCCCTCACCCCGGGGGGGTTTCAGCTGTCCTTGCTGTCAGCAGCAGCAGGGCTCCCTGTTGAAAGGGGCAGGGTCTGGCACCTGCCTGTGAACGGATTGGCTGTTGGAGGTCACATGACGGCCGCCCTGGCTGACAGCAGCGGTGATGTAGAGGGCAGATGCATTAAGATGATGGAGTCAGTGAGGGGTGTGGCTGCTGCCACACCGCATGCGCCTGCCACTACAGCTACTGCCACACTCCCCTCCTCCCTCTCTCCATCTCTCACATGCACACAGTCATCATCTCTCACTCCGTCTTTCACCCACTGTCTCCTGTCCTCTCTCCCTGCCCCTTCCTCCTTCTCCTTGACTTTTACTCTCTCCCTCTCTCTCCCTCCCTCCCTCTCTCTCTGTCTCTCCCTCCCTCCCCCCCCCCCCCCCTCTCTCTCTCTCTGTTGACTCTTCCTGGTGACTTTGATGAATGACACGTCCCACTGGGAAGAGTGTTCCATCTGCTCCCCCGACATGTACTCATCCTGACAAATCGTTTTTAACGGCTCTTTCTGTCTCTCCGCTTCAAGAGCCTTTTCTACGACTTTGAGCTCTGTTATTATTATTATTATTATTACTATTACTATTATGGGGCAGCACTTTAGCATAGTGGTAAGGAGCAGGGCTTGTAACCAAAAGGCTACTTGCTCAATTCCCCTTGGGCAAGGTACCTTACTCAGATTTGCCTCAGTAAATATCCAGCTGTATAAACGGATAACAGGTTACCACTGGATAAGAGTGTATGTTAAATGACAATTACATTATTATTATAAATAGCTTTATTTTTTGTCAGGCAGGGATCCTTATCTGGGGTAACTTGTGCCTCTTGCATTTGTCTCCGCTGAGAGAGTGGGCTGTAAGGAACACACAGGGCTACCCTTCAAAGCAGATAATAATTAAAATGACTTATTTAGGCCACAGAAAGGCTTTCAGTCGCATACCATATGCACGTCACTACAAGGCCAAGGTAAGTGAGTCGACCACCTTCGACACATTTGGCCTGAAATGCACCCCTCTCACTGTGTATGCCGGTGGGGTATGTCCTGTTTGCTCTATGATATGACATCACACACACACTCTGCCCCCCAACACTGGTGATGTGGGGGTTGTGGGGTTGTTTTCTTTTCCCCTTTAAGAGCACCTCTAGCAATCTAGCACAAGTAAGCCTAGATTGTCCCTGAAGTTGAATAATCCAGGGAAAGTGATTGGTTGGACATCCCAAAAATGAATTGCCCTCTTAAAGACCAATGCACTGTGCATGAAAACAAACGCTGGCACTTTCACTGGAGAACACTCATTGACTCCAGATTTTGTAGATTGGTGTGATGTTTCAGTACCTGAGAGGACAAACCTAGGTGCCCCTTTGAAGTGGAAAGAAAGACTTTTCCTTCTGTGATGTTTGAAATAGTGTGTTGATTTTTCCTTAACATTCATCGTTCAGGCCTGAAGAGTCAATATGAATTTGTTAATTAAACTCTGGATTTATGTTTGACTAAAGCAGCTGTCCATGGGTAGTGCTTAGACAGAAAATCAGACCTGTCTTTCGTATATATAATTAATTATTATACAATTCATTATATTTTGCAAACAACCTAAGATTAATTGACTGTACACACTGACTGGACATTGATGTTTCAGGACATTGTACTATAAAACAAACCAAGGTTACACTTCAACATGCTCACACAGACAAAAAAAGTATCCAGCACTTCAGAGCTCTGACTTTTCTGTGTTTCTGTATGACGGCACACACACACACACACACACACACACACACACACACACACACACACACACACACACACACACACACCAGGGTTTCCGTTATCTGGTAATTACCGGTTTTTGCCTGGTATAATTTATAAAAAAAACAATAAATTAAAAACTTGCCGGTCAAAATGTACGGTAATAATGCTCATACAAAACATAGCTATAACGAAGGCTGTCCCTAAACAGGACATTTGTGTTTTGACAGCGAAACAGCCTATTAACAGCGCTCTTTTATTGCGCGATACTTGCTACTAGGCCAGCAGAGAGGGGCTTCTCTCTGCAGAATCGAATTAAGACGGCGCTGCGAAGTCGTCTGGAGGAGGAGAGAGTGATGCGGCTTATGCGCATTGCAAGCTGCAAAGCCACATTGGACACGTTTGAAGTCGGCAGCAGAGGACTTTGCCGCAATGAAAAAAAGGAGAAAATAAAATGTTACCTGGTAGCCTATAGGCTACATTTGATGCCATGTAGGCCTAGCCTTTTTTAAACAGGCTACAGATGTTACAGGTAACAGATGTTTCGTAATAGCCTACATTTTAGCAGCTAATGTTGAGGTTTTGCTCAATCGTTACTGTTCGTTTTGCTTAATCGTTACTATTCATTAAATAGTCAAACTGATTTGAGGTCATTGTAATTCTTTCATGAGCCTAGGTGCACATTATATTTGCATTTGTAACATAGACTGTTACTGAGACGTGACCAGTAAGTTTCAAATTTGTTCGGTAAAATAAATTCTTTCTGGTCACCGGACCGGCAAGAAAAAATCCTAGCGGAAACCCTGACAGACACACACTCACTCAGACGCACACTCTCACACGCACACTCTCACATGCACACACTCACACTCACACTCACACTCACACACACACACACACACACACACACACACACACACACACTCACTCTGGGCGAAGTTCTGTGAAGCAGGGTGCAAGTAAAATGCCCTGCGTTGGGGACCTCAGGTCGTGTGAATGAAAGTGTTGTATTTTACCCATCATGCTCAGCGTGTTTCCGCTGTGAATCGTAGCGCCCTGCGTCTGGCTCCCTGCACGTTCCCCTGGACTCTGGCCCTGGCAGCGCAGGTCGCCGCTGACAGCAGAGATTCGACAGGTATTTTTACCAGTGGAGTGACGGTCAAACCCCTCGAAGTGGATGCATACAGAGAGTCTGGGGATGAAAACCCAGAGGTGTAAAGGTGGATTACCCCCTCCCCTCCATATGGACTGTGAGGGAAGCACTGGAAACTCTTTGTGCTGAAGGTGATGCACTCTCTTCCCAAACACTCTCAGGAGTGTTCATCACCCCGAAAGGAGCAAACGTAGGTGTTCAGATGATGAGACCCACACAGTGAGCTGAGGGAATGCAGTGCTCTCTGTCAGTGACAGGCCCTTCTGAAGCTCCTCCGGCTGTTCCAGGCCCTCCAAGTCCTGCCACTGCATTCATACTGACCCTCAATGTGAGGAAGAGGAAGAGGAAGAACGGGAGGAAAAAACAAGCTCCACCTCCCACACCCACTCTGATACACAAACAACCTTCCGTTTGCCATCCCCTCCTGTCTGTCTCTTCAAACCAAAACAGAGAGCGGTTGTTTTTGTCATCATCAGTATCAGCATCAGTATTATCAGTCTGAGGGAGTCTGCTGTCTAAAGTCCCCGCTGGTTGTGCTGCTGCCTTTATTGTTACAATAGAAAGAAGGACATAGTATGAAAGAAATGACTGGGGAAAAAAGAGAATAATGGGTAGGGTTGGAGAAGAAATATCCAGAAACATAAAACATGATACATAATTAGTCAGCGTTCCCCCATACACAGCAAAGCACTTCAGAATCTATGCAAGGGGCCTTGTAAATCTGCTGTCATGAATATTATTACAATCAGATGATGTACTCCCAGTGCACAGCCTCGTCCCTGTCTCCTCCTCTCAAACCCTATTCTGCACCACCACCAGGGTCACAGCTGGAGAGGGGTCAAAGGTCACAAGGTCACAGCAGTGGGTGAGGTGGAACTCTGGGAGTCTGTGGAGCGTGTCTCTATGACCGTCCAGAAACCCCCACACACACACACACACACACATACACACACGTTTGCCTTCTGAGACACCCCCACAGCTTGACACCAGCTTATGTTTCTCCAAACAGCATGAGCCCCTGTCAGGAGAGGGGTACACGGTTTCAGTCCAGTCTGCTGGCTACAAATTTTAATAAGTTAATTAAAAAAGAACCTTCTAATGCTGCAGTCTGTGTTATCAGTTCTGACAGGGCAGTATGCAGATAGAGCTGGTAGTGCTTACTCTGCTAGCTATTCATGCATAACTTACAGGGACATCTCTCCCTCTTAAAAATATGTCAATATCTATTCAGTGAAGTTGAGCTAATTCCCCCCCACCCCCGCTGCAGAGGTGCCTTCATCTGCACATTTTCCACATCTAAGGGTGGGATCTGGCTCTAATCTGCCGTTAGAATGAGAAAGGTGACCTTGTCCGAGTGAATAAGGAAGCGCAGGAGCGTGCTGTCGACATGCGAGAGGTTGTGCAGGGGCTATCCTTCAAACGCAGTGAGCTGACGGCAGTGCTGTGAGCTGCTCCTGCTGCCGGTGTCGGCGCCGCTGTGTGCCAGGGTCAGTGTGTCGGCGCCGCTGTGTTTCCACTGCGCTTCACAACACCTTCAGCAGCTGCACTCAAACAGTACAAACAGAAACACGACATACGCATGTAAATATTACAGTTCTTGAAAGTTGACATACATATACTGTAATGAATATACATGACACAGCTTAAAAGCTGTGTATAACATGTTACATAATCAATAAGATGCGCGCACGCACACACACGCAGGCACGCACGCACGCACACACACAGGCTCAGTGTGGCAGGTTAGAGGAAACGCACTGGTCTGTGTGCTGGTGCTGCGCCCTCACGCTGCTGCGCTGGGCCTGTCTCCCGGCTGCGTCTCTCCGCTGACAGAGGCACACATGTGAAACGTTAAGCGGGAAAGCGCTGTGGAAGTCCGGTACCAGCAGCCAAACATGTTCCACACATGCACCCCTCTCCAGCGCCAAGACTTCTGTGCCAGGCCGAGGGAACGCGTTCAGCAAGGAGCAGAGGAGAAGTTAGACAGGGCATCTGAAGGCCTTTCGAGCTCCCGTTTAAACGTGTGTAAACTCATTAACAGCAGCGTCGCGATGCCCGTGTTACACTCCTTTTGTTCTGCAGTAGCCTGGAGGCAGCGCTTCAAGTCAAAAGCACAAAAAAATGTGTCACAGTTAATTAAACAACCAGGACCTAAGAGCGGCGAGGGGGCCCGGATGGGGGGGGTTGCTCATGCTTTCAGGCCTTGGTGCAAACCCCCACCATGCTTTGAACACTTGGCCCATTTAATTCTGCTGACTCGTGGACATTTAGAGACAGGAGGCAAAGACTGGACAGCCCCCTCCATGAAACATTCAGCAGGTACTGAGGGTAAAGACATACCGAGCAGTCAGAGTTCTTTCCCTGCGTAGGGAAGGCCACACGCACATGCACACACACACGCACGCACACACGCACATGCACGCACACACACACGCACACACGCACGCACACACGCACGCACACACGCACACACACACGCACAGGCACACGTGTCCTCATACATCAGTGTGCTTGCATTTATCCATTTTACGAGCACTGCATTTTACTGTGAATAGCCTCAGTGCTGATAATGTGGTGCTGTTTTCTAAAGCTCGTTGACATGGCTGGGTTCTGAAGCTGCTGAGCTGAGGTATAAGGTCCAGCAGCAGTATGCTGACTGAGATTTGAACTGATGAAAATATCCCACTTCTGACACCACGGCTCCAGTAAAAAAAAAACAAAAAAAAAACTATAACACTGCATGTTTAATTACATTTTCCCAATTAAAACCGCATCATGGCCAGGTCATAAAGACTTTGCATAATACACAAACGTGTCGGGGGGCGGGGTGGTTAATTATAACAGTTGAAGGTTGAGCTAATAACATTTGTGGCCACAGAACGTGATTGCTGCAGCAGGGAGTTAATGAACAGTGTATTCCCAGTCTGATGGAGGTAATCTCCTCTGATTGCTGTGAAATTTTACCTTGATGTAATATAAAACCGCGAGCTCCTGCAACCGCTGCTCATTATTGTCTGCGCCCTGTGGCCTCTCCGAGGACAGTCAGCGTTCTCCACGCCCCGCGGCTCCGGCCTCAACACTCACACAGTTACAGCGGGATGAGCTCAGAAGGGTCTCACCCCGCAGCTCCACCTTCCTGCTGCAGATTTGTTTGTTTATTTTGTTTATTCTGCAGTGCTAAGCAAGTTTACTGTTCAGCCACAGAATACCGCTGTCTCAGGGTGGGTTTGGTCTTTGGGTAATGGCTGTTACGGGGGACCGCTGAGGAGAAGGGGTCAGAGCTCTGAACTCTACCTGAGGATGAAGAGCTCTGAACAGGACAGGGCTGGGCTGTTGTACCAGTGGCTCTGTTAGAAATGTCACTGTGTGTAGCTGGACCACAGGATGAACAAGGAGCAGGATTTTAACTGGAAAAAGTAGTAAGGATCTGTTAATCAGATGCTTTAGAGAAGTTGATTTAAATATTGTTTGAGTTAAAATATTTCTTGCATAAATAATCATTTTATCAAGAGTTTTATCATATTTCATCAAGATTTTTATAATGAGCCTTATCTTCTGGATTTTGATCTTCTCAAGGGCAGCATTTTTTCCTCAAAGTTAAAAAGTCATATAAATCAATAAAAAATTATATATGTATTTAGTCTCATAAGAATTTAATTTATGTTGTATTTTTATGTTGTATTTTAGCATATTTACTTATTGGGAATATAGGTGAGGCTGTATAGGTGTGGTGTTCTGTCGTTCAGAGTGTATAGGTGTGTTGTGCTGTAGGTGAGAGTGTATAGGTGTGTTGTGCTGTAGGTGAGAGTGTATAGGTGTGTTGTGCTGTAGGTGAGAGTGTATGGGTGCTTTGCTGTAGGTGAGGGCGTAAGTCGCTTGTCCAGAGAGAGTGATTTACATAGTTTACGTTCAGCATTTATACAGCTGGATATTCACTGAGGCAGTGGGTTGGGTACCTTCCTGAAGGGGGCAACAGAACCCTTAACCTTAAATCCCTGACCGCTGCACCCCTCTGTGGCCTCCAGCGGCCCCTCCACCTCCCTCTGTCTCCTGAGCCTCCTCCTGTCACCTCCTCCTGTCACCTCCTGGCTCTCGGTGACGCGGGCGGACAGCGTTATTTACGGGGCTCCGGGCAGTGTGCTCAGCCACTCAGCAATCAGAGTGAGAGATTTGCAGCTCCTCACTTCAGCGGCCAGCTCCTCAGAGATGGAGCTCCTGCCGCTAAAAGCTGCGCGCCAATCAATGGCCTTTCCCTGCGCTGGCCGCATCTCTGTGCCTCATCGATCCCTCTGCTAATTGCCCTGGTGAAAGTGGTGAGATTTCTGCCATTGATCGAAGGAAGTCCTGTGAGCCGCAGAACAGCTCCGGGAGAAATTAACGATATTGTTTCAGTAAACACACACGCGTGTGGCAAGGAAACCGAAAAAAAAAAAAATCTTTTTAGTGTTTAAAAAGTAACTGGTAAAAGTACGAGAAGGTAGAATAAATGAAACAGATCAGTGGGAGACCGATCATGTCAAACCATTGAACAGAATTCAGTGGAGTGTTTTGCTCAGGTTATATGCTGTGTTATATTGTGTGTTATATTGAGTTTGCGCTTACACAGGCCTGCACGGCTCGATGGCACTCATCATTAGCCCTGTTTCTCCGCCACTCCCTGGAGGCCTCTCCAGGGGTCTGAAATCACCGCACAGCGATCTGTCTCTGCTGCTCTCTCATCTCTCCCTCGGCCTGCTTCTCAGAGGGAGAGTCGATGTTTGGCCAAACCCGCCCCGTTCGTCCCCCGTTTGCGTCCTCCGTACCGTCCCTGCTGGAGTCTCACCTGGAGCAGAGGAGAGGTGCACAGGGTCAGTGTGGGAGGAGCAGGGAGACCCTGTACCCCTCTCCCTCTCCTCTCCTCTACAGGGCTGAGTATCCTGCTCTCACCAGGCCACCTGCATCTCCATCCTTTTCCTTTCTTCTCTTATCCTCTTTCCTTTTCCCTGTTGCTCTTTTCTCTCCTGGCTGGGAGAACCCTGATGGCTGATGCCTCCGCTCCTGCTTTTGTTTGGTAACAGAGTCTGGGGGGGGGGGCATTCTGTGGCGCTGTTATCTCTACATTTGTGTTTAGCCATTTGCAGACTCTAATCCAGAGCACCTTACATGCATTCTGTAGGGCTGGGGTATTAGCTGCACAGATACTGAAACATCTCTGCTGTCTTTGAAATGTAGTGCCACTGTGGGAAAGACTGCCCAGATGGGATTAAGTGCTGTCAGAGGGTGTCCACCCTTAAACCGTTACTGTGACTAAGACCAAGACTAAGCATAAACTGCGCAACCTTAAACGCCACAGATCTGCATCTGGCTGTTACAACAGAAGAGTTAGATCCAGGGGGGCAGCTCAGTGCTGTGGAGGGCAGGGTCACAAACAGGAGAGAAAGAGAGAGGAAAGATGGCCACCCCTCCCGGACACACTCCACCACTCCCTGCTGCTGTCATAGGGGAGATTGACTGTTTCAGTGGAGGTCTGTTTGTTAGATGTGGGGGCTGGGGGTGGCGTTTTTTTTTCTGCGTCTGAAGAAGAAAGGCAAACAGTAAGCGATCTGTCTGTCTGCTCTGGTTAAAAAGGAGCCTCTTTCATGTGGCTGGCCTCCCATTTCAATGGGTCACCACCTCAGCCAAACAGCAATTACTCTCTGGGTTTTTATGAAAAGAAAAGAGCACCTTCAATCCAGGAAGAAAAGGAAAAAATGTGCAGAAAGATAGTGAAGCAGTGAGGGAAGATCTCTCTTTCTCTCTCTCTCTCTCTCTTTTTCTCTCTCTCCCTCTCTCTCTCTCTTTCTCTCTCTCTCCCTCTCTCCCTCTCCTCCTCCTCTGTTTTTTTTCTTGTCCCTCTCCCTTTCCCCCCCTTGCTTTGAGTTTCTCTCTCTTTTTTTGCTCCACCTCTGTATTTCTTTTTCAGAGACATGATCAAACAGAGTCATTTTTCACAGTCTGGTAGTTTGGGTGGGGAGAGCTCTCAGTCCCTCCCTCCCCCACAGTCTCTGGTCAGTGGCCTGAAGCAGTGACCGCCGTACCTGCGGTGGATGTGGCCAGGTGTCCTCTGTGGTTTGTTACTCTCTGCTGTCTCTCTGAGGGACTCAGATTCAGGTTGTGTGTTTCGCACAGAAGCAGCTCTGATGAGAGAAAGGCCTCGTGAGATTGGCTGGAGCTTCCTCATGCCTTCAGACACTGACCCAGTGAAAACCCTCTGCTCTCTGCAGTGAGCCGCTTTGATTGGTTCAGGTCACCGACTCATTAGAAGCACAGGGGGCTCCACCCCTTATGAGGGTTGCAATTCCTCGCTCTGCCAGCCCTACAGAGCCGAACCTGCAGGCTGGCAGAGCGCAGGCCAGTGACGGCCATGCCACAGCGCCATCCCAGCACTCATAGGTGTTAATGCCAGTCCAGCCGGACCAAATCTCAGCGCCCTTTTCCTTTATGGTGGAGGTCCCACCTCATAAGTTTGCCTTTTCTGCACATCTTCTGAGCACATCTCATCCCCCTGCTGTAATTTTAGCAGACACTCTTACCCAGAGTGACTTACAGAGGTTATAATTTTTACATGGTATCCATTTATACAGCTGGATATTTACTGAGGCAATTTTGGGTTAAGTACCTTGCCGAAGGATACAGCAGCGGCACCCCAGCAGGGAATCAAACCAGCAACCTCTCAGTTACAAGCCCTGCTCCTTACCACTGTGCTACACTGCCGCCCCATAAACCTGAACTAAACCTGAACTTCCATCTTTACTCAGTGTGTCTTTCGCCTGATTTGGGCTCACAAATTTGCCAGCGATCCTGAGCGGCAGATACCCATGCACAGGGACACGCAGCTCAGCGGCCCCACGGCTGCAGTGCTGAGGGGGGGTCAGTCACCTGTGCGCACAGCGTTCCCGCCTTTTGTGTGGGCCGAACGGGAGAGTTAATTCAGTGTTTAACAAGGAGCTCTTTTCCCACAGAGCAGGCTGCAGCTGGGGCCTGCCAGGCGCAGGATTAAGCTGTGAAATGAACTCGTGATAAAACGAATCAATCAGCACAGCGTTTGCTTAAAACATGACAATCGAAAACATCTCTCCCCTTTCATCAGACACACGCTCGAGCGAGCAGGCTGCCTGGAAACAGGATGGGGTGTCTCCCTCAGAGGGGCTCTCTCTCTCTCCCTCTGTCTTGCTCCCTCTCTTCTCTCTCTCTGTCTCACTCTCTCCCTCCTTCCTCTCTCTCTTTTGCTTATTTTTTCAAATTATGATCATTTACCCATTTATTTGCGTTGCTATGTGTTCGGGAATGAGAGCAGGCCATGCTGTGAGCGGTGCACTCAATCTTCTGTCTTCTGTTTGACATCAGAGGATGTGGAGCAAAATGTGGAGCAGACACGCAAAGCCCTCTCATGGAAGAGGTGGACTCAGAGTTCAACCGCCTTTATGATCATGCCAGGAAGTCAGATTAAGAATGCATCCTATTTAAGCTGTAAATTACGTACTTTACCTGGCGGGTTTTCGTAATGAAGTAGGTCAAGGTGGCACGTGCTGTCTGTTGCAGCCGAGGCAGGATTTAAGATGCGGGCATTTTTTTGCACTGATATACAGGGAAATTTGGATGGAAGTGTCAGAGCGTAACTTTGGTCTTTTATGTATGGCCTCATGTAGCGCTCAGTGATTTGGCTGAGTTGTTTGTTGAATCATGTGAGGAAGTGATGATGGCATCTAGCTCTAAAGTTCCTGATTGGCTGGGACTGGGGATGGCAGATGGGGCAGAATTCTTAGAGCTGTGATGTCACAGTCAGAATCTCTCTGTTAGAATGAAAGTGGAGGATGAAACCCCCTGGAGAGGAAACTGAATTGTGCTCATGTTTGATTCAGTATTCAGAGTCTGGGTACTCTTACCCCAGGGCTGGGAATGAGTTTTCTGCTTTTCAGAGCTACTGTGTGAGTGTGTGTGCGAGAGAGCAATATGTTGCTTTTGCAATAGTGCTGTATTTACCTATGAGATACAGGATATTTACCTTTGACTCACTTGTGAGGTACAATACATTGTCCTGCCACTCACCTGTGAGGTGCAAAGTATTGACCTGTTGCTCACCTGTGAGGTACAGCGTAATTACCTGTGGCTCACCTGTGCGTCCCTGCAGGGCTGACGGCAGCGGCGATGGCGGAGGCCATGAAGCTGCAGAAGAGGAAGCTGATGGCCATGAACAACCTGCACGGAGGCGGGAGTCAGAACGGCACCGAGTCCGAGAACGAGGAGCTCAACTCCAACGCAGGTAAGGCTCTCACCTGCCCCAGCTCACTCACACAACGCCGTTCACACCTGGTTCTCCTGGCCAGCCTCCTCCTCATCACAGTCCAGCGCAGTGGAGTTGGGGTTGGGTTCAGGTGTGCGCCTGTGTCCCATGAGCCTGTGTCTGCTACCATGTATTATGGTAACACGTATGGACACTTGAATGGAGGTCTGTCTTATCCCTCCACTCTCCCTCACTGCAGTGTTCATGCGTCTCTTCCTCAGGGGGATTTATGCAGTAAAACTTCATCCCTGCTGTTACACACTCCCTGAAGAACGTCTGTCCTATTTGTCTCCATACCAACAAAAAGTCAGTTTGAGTAAGTCAAGCAGTAATTTCAATAACAGTAAATAGAACAGCAGGTCAGACTATGACTAACTTCAAGCCTTCCATAAAGCAGACTTTTGCAGCACCTTTGCAACCATGGCATTGCCGTTTACTGTTATAAGGTCTTCATGGAGAACTGCAGCTTTATCACGGCTGAGACAGAGTGAACTGAGATACGAGTCCCTGCCGCAGCTCACCGCTGCTGAGCGAGGCAGCTCCTGAAGGTGTGTGTGTACATTACGAGGGCCTCCATGCGAACCTGTGTGTAGCACTTCCCCGGGAACCTGAGGAAAAACGGTGTTACGAGTTCCATTGTGAAGACATAATTAGGCATAGTTAAGCTTCTCAAACCCACAGGTCTGGCTTTGGTGTGTAGCTGCAGACGTGTAGCAGGTTACCCCACCAGTGATGATCTGAGGTCATACTGTGTTCAAACGCAGATGAACCAGGTTAATGTCCCAGACTGCAGAGGAGAGAGGAAGACAGGTGGAAAGACAGTGACTCAAATCAGGAGAGAGACAGAGAGAGCATGAGAGAGGTACAGCTGCATCTCGCACTGTTATCAATGTTGTAAAGTACCACCATTGGCTCTTTGCACAACTCCAGAGTAATATTCAGTATGAAATTGCCATAATAATAATCATAATAATGGTTACAATAATGGCAATATTCAACATGAAAGGGCTACAATAATGCTAAGGATGATAGCGATGAGAATGATGAGAATGATAATATTCGCTATGAAAGTGCTGTATGGTGATAAAGATAATTACGCTAATGGCAGTGCTCGTGCTGGGTGAGGCTGGTGTCTGGCTCAGTGTCCAGCTGATCAGTGAGCAGAGAGTGGAGGTTCAGTCCCGAGTCCTGCAGCTCGTTCAGACTGAATATGACCACGGTTGAGCAGTGAATGAGCTGGGCTTTTCCCAGTAATGCTCACAACCTGTTTCAAGGCCTTGGCCCGTTTGGTTTGGAATGGTTTCATTCAGAGGGTTTTTTTGGTGAGACAGAGGAGGGCAGCGTCCAGACCAGAGGACAGGCCTCCCTCTGAAGGCTTCCTTTCCGTCAGCCATTTTGTGTGGAAGCGTTCTGTTCGGTTTGACTGATCCTCACGTCATCCGGATGGGTGGTGCTCCCCGCTGAGCCCATCACGTCAGCCCATCCATGTGTTGTAAATCCAGGTGTGTCTGGGCGGAATTGGATGTGTGTTGGTGTTGCGGAGGAGGGTGGGTGGCAGTGGAAGAGCAGCCACACAGGGCTGTGACCTTTTCTCTGTCGACACCCTGTGCCCCCACCCCACAGGAATCACGTATCCAACCCTGACAGCTCAAAGCACTGTGTGACCCAGGTTCTCTAAGACCAAGGAACAGGGAACAGAGGGACTTTTGCGTGCGTGTGTATGTTTGTGCGTGCGTGCGTACGTGTGTGTGTGTATGTGTGTGTGTGTGTGTGTTTGGAGGGTAGGCAGCAGTGATCAAGGCTGAAAGTAAACAGAGTAAAATGACTGTATGGAGGGGGTGGGGGTGGTGGGGAACAGGTTTCTGGAGCTGATGCCTCACGAGGGGACAGTATGGAGCAGGGTTTTGGGATGCAGGTTCTGGGCTCAGAACTGCCTCTCCAGCCAGTCAGCTGTCCTCTGAAGATTTCCCACTAAACTTAAATCATTTTTCCCTCTCGCCTTCCTCTCCCCCTCTCATTCTCTTTTTCTCCTGCCAAGTCATTGATTCTCAGCTGTGAAGCCAACTGCATGCTCTCCCTCTCCCTCTCTCGCTCTATTCTTCCCCTGCCTTTTCTCACTTTCTCCAAGGCTGCCGAGTCTGTTTTTGTTTGCCTCCCTCTCTGATATCAGACTTCCTTGGTGAACATCAAAGCCCTTCTGATCTGCTTTTTTCCCCTCCGTATGGATCGGACGTGAACCCGCAGCTATCAGAGGAAAGCAGTTGGGGAGAGAGAGAGAGAGGGAGGGAGGGAGAGGCGTGATTTAATCTCTCATTTTTCTGTTCTTCCACCAACATCCCCCCCCACAGTCCCCCATTGCCCACCATTGAAAAACTTTCCACACATTGAAGGGATCTCTCTCATGTGTTTTGGACACAGATTTAACGCAACTGCTTGTTGTACTTGTACTTGTTGTAACTTGTGGTTGCAGTCAGTAATTCACCTGATGTCTTTCCTGCTGAGGGTATTTAGTCTCAGCAAAGAGGCTCACAAAAGTTCTGACTTAAGAAGAAGTGGTAGGAACGGGTGTTTGTGCTTTTACTGAAAGCATCCGAGCTTCTCTGCTGTCGTTAAATACAAATGATCTTCTGGAAAGCTTTTAACATGGTCAGAACAGAACACGTGTTTCCTGCAACAGAAGAAGGAGAGAGGGAGGGAGGGAGAGAAATGAGAAAGAGGGAGAGAGATGATGACGAGGGAGAGAGAGAGAGGGAGAGAGGAAGAGGGAGAGAGAGAGGGAGGGAGGGGGAGAGAGAGAGAGCGAGAGAGAGAGAGAGAGGAGAGAGAGAGGGAGAGGGAGAGGGCGGGGGGGAGGGGAGGGAGCTCATCGTCCTAATGGAGGCCTGTCAGGCAGAATCATGTCATGGCTGCCGTCAGAGGAGAGGAAGAGCAGCAGGCTTCCCTCCCTGCTGGCAGGTGTGTTATTTAGAGAGAGCCGGGAGCGCAGCAGTGTGTGTAAGGCTCTGCTCACACAGGCGCGGGGGGCAGGGGGACAGAGGGAGCAGGCAGGCGAGCAGGAGAGCGGGAGAAAGCTGGCACTCTGCGCTACCGTGACACCTCCGGCCAGCCTGTCAGCACGCAGCTTCCCAAACTCACACTGGCGCTCTCTGTCTCTGTCTCTCTCTCTCTCTGTCCCTCTCTCTCTGTCTCTCTCTCTCTCTCTCTCTCCCTCTTCCTCTCTCTCTGCCTCCTCCCCCCCCCCTCCTGTCTCCTGTCTCCTGTCTCCAGCGAAATTCCTGCTTGCTCCAGCAAAACTCGCACAGCCACCTAAAGCAGGTGGAGCGGAACTCACAGCAGCGGGTTAGCAGGACATATCAACTACGTTAGCGCTCCTCTCTGTCCAGGATTGCTTTATAGATTTATTCTAAACGCGGCATTTTCTGTGGGTGTGCGGAAAGTGAAGGGAACCGCGGTCCCTGCTAAGACATTAATTCTCACTCAGTCAGGGAGTTTGCTGCCTCCGGCTTTCGTCTGTTTACTCGCGGCAATTAACACTTCATTAAGAGATCTCTTTAATCACACTCACTGTCACTTCCAGCACACTTTGCGCAAACCTCTTGCTGATATTTTTCCCCAATATTTTGAGAGGGGTATTAATGGCTAAAATTGATATTTTTTAATCTCTACTTTGTTATTGTGTGTAAATTGCTTTGGTGGGCTGTTGTCCGGCCCCCAGCTTTTAGTTCAGGAGTTTTCATCAGTATTCAGACGTTCTCCCCTCGGCTAACGGAATGATGTTAGAGGCTTTGCTGCTGCTGATATGATCCACCGGCGCTGGACGCTACAGCTGTCCTGCTGAACATGGCGGCTTGATGAGGATGAGAGGTAATGAGTGTTAAAGCAGGCTAGGTTTACAGCTCTATTGGCTCTTTAGTGTCAGAGTCTTCAGGGACAGCTGCATGTGATACACACACATGATATACACATCCTCATCTGAAGCCTGAATGCAGTTTTTCAGTTACTTATTAGATTTTAAATTGAAAGCTCTCTAAGATGTGCGTGTGTTTGCATGCGTGTGTGTCTCTGTGTATGTACTGTAGTTGTGTATGTTAGAGTGTGTGTGTGAGTGTGTGTGTGAGTGTGTGTGTCTGTGTGTGTGTGTGTGTCTGTGTGTGAGTGTGTGTTTGTGTGTGTGTGTGTGTGTGTGTGTGTGTGAGTGTGTGTGTGTGTGTCTGTGTCTGTGTGTGTGTGTGTGTGTGTGTGTGTGTGTGTGTGTGAGTGTGTGAGTGTGAGAGTGTGAGAGTGTGAGTGTGTGTGTGTGTGTGTGTGTGTGTGTGTGTGGGGGTACGGCTTCCTTGCTTTGCTTTCCTCAGCCTCATTTATCTTCATTTCTTCCCAATTACAGCAGATTAGCAGCGGCCCGCAGTGCTGCCGTTCGGCCCTGTTTTCCGCACGCAGCGTATGGTGGCAGATGAGTCCTCGGCAGGGGGCTGGGGTGGGGGCGCTAAACAGTCATGAAAATGACCCCCCCAGCAGATGGCCGGGCCCACATGGAACACAGAGGAGTGTGTAGCGCCCGCGGCCCGTGCCCTTCTGCAAGCTGTGTGTGTGCGAGCGCGTGCGTGCGTGTGTGTGTGTGTGTGTGTGTGTGTGCGAGCGCGTGCGTGCGTGCGTGCATGCGTGTGTGTGCGTGTGTGTGTCCGTGCGTGTGTGTGTGTGCGCACGTGCGTGTGTGTGTTCGTGTTTATGTGTTCATGTGTGTTCGTGTGTGTGTTCGTGCATGTGTGCGTGTGTGTGTGATTACTTAGAGAAAACAAAAACATTTTAAGAGCATACAGAAGATATTAGAAATACCCCACAAACGGTCCTCCTGCGGGCAGTTCAGCAGAATGATGTCAGTTCGGTGGGTTATGTCCTTGTATGTATTCTGTAATGAAGGGCATTGCAAGTGGTGTGGTGTAAGTTTGAGGCCCTCTGTTTGTGGCAGTCAAAACTTGGCCACAAGTGTAAATACATTCGGAAAGGCCTCACGCAAGAACAGAAAAAACCAAGATGAAGCGATTGAGTGAAATATTAACTTGGGGCTTTTTGTTTGGGAGTAAACATGTCAACGCTCCCTCTCTCTCAGGGGTGAAGCAGGCACGTTCCCATAAACAAATCCCACAAAATGTTTATGACCTCCTCCAAGACACAAACAAGAGGTCAGCCGCCATCGCCCACCCTCGTAATTCACACGGCCGTCCAAGCGCCAGCGAACCCAAATCCCATTAAGCTTCCAAACAGCATGTCACAGAGCGTCCCGGCCTGCTCCGTCTGAGCCCGAGCGGGGAAACACCCTCCCCCCCACGCTCAAGCCCACGGAGTCTCAGAACGTGCGTCTCGGGGGGGAAAACAGCGATTTTCCCTCAAAGGAGAATGTGTAAGGGAAGATATTCAGCTGTCTTAAACAAGATCAGATTTAGTTCAAACATAACTCCAGAATTAGCAGGAAACATGGGATGTGTGTGTGCTTGTGTGTGCTTGTGCTTACGTGTGAATGTGGTGTGTGTGTGTGTGTGTGTGTGTGTGTGTGTGTGTGTGTGAGTGTGAGTGTGAGTGTGAGTGTGAGTGTGAGTGTGAGTGTGAGTGTGTGTGTGTGTGTGTGTGTGTGTGTGTGTGTGTGTGTGTGTGTGTGTGTGTGTGTGTGTCTGTGTGTGTGTGTGTGTGTGAGTGAGAGACAGAGGGGTGTAAGGCAAAGCACAGAGAGGTTGGAGAGAGAACATTGTAGTTATGTTCATAAGGGAGCGTGTCGTCCGGGTTCATCAGAACATGGCGTGGAAAGGGCAGAGACTGGCACTTTCTTAATGGCAACAGAACAGTGTCTCTCTCTCTCACTCTCTCTCTCTTCTCTCTCTCTCTCTCTCTCTCTCTCTCTCTCTCTCTCTCTCTCTCTCTCTCTCTCATTCTCTTCTTCCATTTTCTCTCCCCCTCTCTCTCCACATTCTCTCTAATCCTATCGTAAATTCTCCGGTCCTGTGTGATATTTTCGTGAGGGTTGTTTCCTTGAGGAGAGACACAGTGCCTGCCCATCCTGTTCACAGCAGAAACTCTAGAGAATGAGCTTTGGGCACATTTCAGACCTGCATCCTTTCCGAGCTGTGTGGCTCTGTCCCGTTTGTCTCTGGGAGAGGGAGGCTCGGCGGAGCCGCGTGTCACGTGTGGAGGAGCATGTGTGTTTCTGGGGCACCTGAGCCGTGGGAAAGCTCGGCTGAACGGGGCCGAGGGAGACGCTGGCCTCTGTTTCTGAGCCCGTCTGCTTCCAAAGCTTCCTCCAGGCCTCCTCCAGACCACTGCTACACCTTCCCCCAAATCTCAGAGACGCAGTGGCATCAGGACAACTGGAGGGACAGAGTCCTGAGAGCGGAGCTGCCCAGGTCCCCTTCACTGCCCCCTCCACAGTGCCTGCACCCCACTGTACCCCACTGTATGCCCCTGTACCCCCCAGACTGTGCCCCCAGCCCCTCGCTGGCCTCCCACGCCCCTGTTGTTATGTCCCCCTGGTATCGCCCCCGCCCCATCCCTGGTCTCAGGTGTTCCATTACCCCCTCCTCCCTGATGAAAAGAGCAGGGTTTCTGCAGAGGAAGAATTTAATTCTGCTTATTATTAAAAGAATCGCTCACAGCAATCTGTTGCACAAACACCATCTGTTATCTGGCTCCCAGGCCTTCGGTTGCTTTAGTGCACAGAATTACTCGAATGATTTAGAGTGCAGCGTATCTGTGTCGCAGCTTGGCTGAGCTCTGTTTGTGCTGCTCTCAGAGCTTGCCATTTCATTCTCCTGATTGATACGCGTATCCAAGAGACACTCACAGCATCTCCGCCGACACTTTCCAGACCAGGTCTGGCCTGTGTTCAGCTGTGCTGCGCACTGCTCTTCTGCCCTGTGCATTAAGGCTGTGCTTTGCTGGGCACAGTGCCGTCTCCACTGTGCTGTAGAGTGCTGTCTCCACTCTGTGCTGCAGCCCTACAGCCTGTCTGAGCTGAGCCGTGCTGAGCCGTGCTGAGCTGAGCTGTGCCAGGCAGCACAGTAGTTAGCATTACCGTGCGGTTCTCCCCTGCTCAGTGCCCCCCGTGTCTCTGTGTCCCCAGGTGGCAGTGAGTCGTCCTGGGATAAAGAGAGGCTGCAGTCCCCCCCCTCCAGCAGCGTCCAGCGCAGCCAGGGTCACACAGGCCTGGCCTCCCCCCACGGCCTGTCCAGCTCCCAGCTCAACTCCCTGCAGCACAACCACCTGCTGGCCAACCGTGAGTCCCCCACGGCCCTCCCTCCCCTCCTCACCCCTCCTCTCACTGCTCCTCCTTTCCCCTGATCTCCCTTCCTCTCCCCTGCTCCTCTCCCCTCCACACCTCCTTCTCTTTCCTTTCTCCTCTCATCTCCTCCTTCCTCATTTCCTTTCCCCCTCTTCTCTGTTCTTCTCAGTATATTCCACTCTCATTCCCTTCTGCTCATGTCACAGGCACGTCCTGAGTTTAACATAACGTACTCCTACATGCTCCTACATTACCTGCAGCTCTGTCAGGTCAGAGGCAGTGGCACAGGACAGAGAATTAGCCACAGTGACGATGGAAAGGATAAAAGCACAGGAGTACTCATCAGCAATCGTCCTCAGCAACCGCGTTTCACCCCTTTACAGAGATCTGTCAGTCCTTCTCTCTGCTTTCATTGCCAGATGGCGTTGATCAGGCACCAGTGCTGTTCTCTGCTGTTGATTATGTGGCGGTGTTGCGGTGGCTCTGAAGCCCAGGGAAAGTGGGCTTGCGGTGACTGTTGCCATGGTGCAGGATGATGATGCTCCATCACTGTGGGTAACAACAGAACTCCAGCGGTGTAGCAGGTGGGCGGGTCTGTTCTTTCAGGCCACGCCCCCTGGGAGGGTTCCTCCAGAGGCGGCAGTACAGTGAATATCACAGACTATCACTGTGCTGGAGCTGTGACTGGAGTCATATTTTCAGTCATATTTCACAAGTGGCAGCCGTGGGCCCATTGCTCCAGAGTTAGTCTGGACAAAGCGGTCTAGCAAACACATGCGTTTGCGTGACACCCAGACTCACAG
>CM032888.1:33634262-33639262 GCA_019176425.1 Megalops atlanticus
CACATGAATGACCTACTTTTTCTGACCGTATCCCTGGAAAACACTCTCTTTCTTATTTACCCCTGGACACACACAGTGTGTAAGGAGGTCAAACTCTGACTGTGCTTTATGTGTTATTATTTCAGGTCTTATTTTTTGTCTTAGTTTTATTTATTTGAGTTGGGGTGGGGTGGGGGGGTCGGGGGGTCAGGGGTTAAAGACAAAGCCCGTGTGACTCACGCCGTGACACGCGTGTGTAAGGTGACGGGTGACTCACGCCGTGACACGCGTGTGTAAGGTGACGGGTGACCTGCCGCGGGTTCTGGGCCACGCTGTGTGCAGGAGCCCGTTCCGCCAACCCAAATTTCCCAGTCCATGCATCATCCTCAGCGGGCAGGGAGAGAGAGCAGTCTGGGGCTGGAGGCAAGGACCCAGACCCCCCCCCTCCTCTCCCCCTCACGGGAGGATTCTGCCCCTTTTATCTCCTCTCTCAGGCTTTTTTCGGGGGGGGTGGGTCACTCACATGTGGGCCATTAGACATCGACGTCGACCGGCTCTCCAAACATCAAACTGGGGCGCCTGCCCCCCTCCTGCCGACCCTAATGTGGAAAGAATTTCTCTCTCGCAGACTTCTGTCGATGCGTTTAATGACTCTCCCCATCTCCTCAGTCCACTTTCCATTAAGCTGAAAGCGAGCTTTATTGGCCTGACATGTAGACAGATTGCCCGAGGGCTAACACCACACTTTTCAGTGTAGTTAAGATAGCCATCGTACAATAGGAGAATAAATCCCGCCTGCCTGTCTTTCTCTCCCTCTCCCCCCTCCGTCTGTGTGTCTTTATGTGGGGGGCTGTGCAGTCGTGCTCAGTGGGGTGCTGTTAGATGGACTGATGGAGGTTTGTATGTTAACTGGCGGGCTCCCAGTGAGCTCACTTCGTTTTTCTCGTTATTTTTGTCGCTGTCATCGATGTCAGGCGTCCCCCTGTCGGTGGTGTGCAGTCTCTGTCTCTCTTACCTAGCGTGGAGTGGGTTTCTCCATGGCTCCTCTGTGTCGCTGTTGTTTTTCGTTCGGTATGGCCTGAGTGAGACTCTGAGCTTCTGGCCGTGTCCTGCGTGCCACCTGGCCAGGACAGCTGCCATGACGAGTGTCCCGATTTTGTCTGGAAAGGTGGGTGTGGAATTTGGGGGTGTGTAGAGGTGTCTGAAAACCTTTCCAGACGAGTTGTGTTCCACAGCAAACTCCCTCTGTATGCACTGAAGTGTACCTGAACCACAGTTTTAGGGTGCAGACTGAAAGTCTCTGCTCCAACTGTCCTTGCTTTAGGGCTTTCGAGGAGGTCGAAAACCCGTAATGTATTGCGTGTGGATCTTGTTCATCCCGTCCTGCAGTGGGGTTGGGTGTGTTGTGACTGCCTTTCTGAGGACGGCCGCTGTAATGGGCTGGTGCTTATCCAGATGGAATCTGTCCTATCTTCTGCACATTTCCTGCATTTCCGCTATAATAAACACATACACTTCATGTTTTTTTTCCTTTAATGCATTTGTATGTATGTGATGGCAGCTTTTGCAGATGTGACATGGCATGTCTGTCGATCTGCAGGCGAAATCGCTAATTTGGCAAAACTGGGCTGTGTTTCTGTCAGGCAGACGGGAGGCATCTGGATGTGATCAATGTTTACCTCTTCCGTTATGAAAGCAGCCATGGGGAAATTGTTTGAAATGACCCGTAATCATTCCTGATAGAAATATGCACTATTGTTGCCTCAGAGATAAGCATGTTGGTAAATCGTTTAAAAAAAAAAAAAATTGCAAAAGAGCTATTTGCAAAAAAAAAAAAAACGAGAGGAAAGAGAGGAGATTGTTTCCCTTTCTTCCTTTTTCTCCTCTTCATCTTTGTGAGCCAGAAATGCACTCTTCTGTCTCCTTGGCACGGTTTCAGAAGTCTTAGCCTCTCCACTTTTTTTTTTTTTTTTGGCTAATGGCTGTGGTTATTCTTAGCGCACGCACGGGAGAAATGAAATGATAAATTAATATACACACAATGGCAGCCTGACTTTTAAAGCTCCGCGTCCTCTTTGGTGTGAACAGAGGATTGTTTGTTTACGGGGAGCTCTGGCCTCTAATGTGCAGTTGGGACACATCCACATGCTTCTGAAAGCCCTTTTTGATCATTAGAACTGATTGCTGTTCTAAGCAACTTTGTGAGGCTTTAATTACACGAAAACTCTCGGCTGCAGGGAGCAGCTGCCGGCCAGCCGGCCAGGCGGAGGCCCTACAGCGGCCCCTACTTTCTTTATGTTAAAGGACATTAAAGGAATTAGCTTAGCTGTGAAGAGAAAGAAATGCAGAAACACCTGAGAGGTATGGGTAGGGTGGCAGAGGGGGCCAGAGGGGACTGAATTTTGAAATTCAGGACGATGAGGTTAATGGTAATCTTGCATCTCCTCAGCTCTTGACTTGTGGGGGGTATCAGGGGCTGCTGGTGTTAGGCCTCTTCTGTATAGGGGGGCATAATTGGAGGACTGCTGGTGTTAGGCCTCTCTCCTGTATGAAAGTGGTGGATGTAATAGTGTGTTATATGTGTTATTCCACCGTGTGACCAGGTCTAGTCACTATGTAACCAGCTCTGGTTCCATCACACTGTGTGAACGGGATGTGGTCATATGTGCCCATATTTGTGGCCAGCTGTGCTTATGAGCAGATGGAGGGAAAGACTGTGGAGTCAGAGTCAAAGAGAGGGAGAATGAAGGGGCCCCTCTGCATGGAGGAGAGCATCCTACCTCTCCTTCCTGTAGGTTATATAGGGACATTTTGACCTAGTTCATCTCGCACTTAATATTCCACGTATCACCATTCAAAGGCTAATTTGGGGGAGAAAAAAAAACTCATTAAAGTTAATTTAATGTACGAATAATCATCAGCTTCAGAGGTTGGAGTGTCAAACAGGCGAAGAAGCGCTCAGAAATTGACTCTAATTAAAACACACGCTTTGTTGCCTCTCCTCGTCTTTATTTATTAATTTTACTATCCGATTATTAAATCCTGCGTTCCTCATCTTCACTGACACAGGAAGAGGAATTCCATCTGTGTTTCCTACAGTTCTGATTTTCCTAAATCATTTAGAATCAGATCAGTTTCCATTGAGTGCAAATGGCCAGAACCTTGTAGAAATGAACCGTTATCACTGGCTCTGTAGCTGAACACTAGGCCAAGCTTAATGCTAGACCGGGTTGGACAGTAAGTAAAGCTGAGTTGATCAGAAGGCCAAGCTGGGCCATTTTGGACACTAGGCTTGACTGTGAAGGTTTGGTCAGTCGTACAGTGTTGTCCACTGAGAACATGGGCTTCAGCAGGTGAAACACAGCCAGGTGCAGGTGTGTTCACCGAGCACCATCAGGCTGTGAGCTTCATCAGTGTGTTTCATATGCTTCAAATATCATTTTGATATTTCCTCTCCATGCTGAGACTTACAGCATGTGAAGGAACAGTATAGGGAAGTATATTGTGTAGCACATCAGGCTCATGTTGAGTGAGAAACAGGAGAGATAAGGGAGATGCAAAACAGAGGTGTGGGAAGTGGCTGAAAAATTGATTTCCTGCAGTGTGGTGTGGCTTTTACTGTATATGTTTTACTGCACAGATAACCACTTCAACGTGATTAGTACTGAACATTCTGTTTACTGAAGCTAAAGGTGTTCTGTTTTGTCTTGTTATAAGTATTCACAAATGTGGCCAAAGACAGCGCATCAATTGCTAGCCAATTAGCAGAGACGACAGTGGAACCTCCTGTTACTTCCTGGAAAGCTTCAGGCAGAGGCACAGAGGCCGGAAGCAGACAGCCTCCTGTCCTGGGTCTACTGCTCAAATCTGTTGGATTTTGTTCATTTCTGTAGGACCTGTGGCCACACTGCCTGCCTGGTAATAGCCTTAAATCATTGTCAATCAGCATCACAGCTGTAGCTCACAGCAGCAAACTGGCTCTCAGCTCTGATAAAAATACTCCAGGCTGCGTGTCGCCACTTTGAACCTTCTCAGGAGGAATCAGTTTCGCACAGGTTTCACACACCTCTCACTGCCACGTTAGGCTCCTTTAAACACTCTACATCTCTAACGTCACAACCACTGTCCTGTCCCCCTCGTTCAGCTCATTTGGAGCCCTTTGCCTGGCTTTAGTGCAGCCCCGTACTGGACTGCGGAGACGCCAGCCCTGTGTGACCTGCAGGTAGCAGCACAGGTGAACAGGTGACCGGGGTAGAGGTGACAGGAACCTCAGCAATGAGCTCTGCCTGTCCTGTGGGTCTGTAACAGCAAACAGTGCAATACACCTGTTCTGCCATTACAAAAACACAGTATGGCTGTTCTACTTTATAACAACACAATATACCTGTGTCACTTTTATAACTGTGCAATATACCTATTCTGCTGTTATACCTATTCCACATTTATAACAATATGGCATACCCATTCTACCTTTATAACAGTGCAATACCCCTATTCTACCTTTCTAACAGCACAGTATGCCTATTCAGATTTTACAAGGACATGATATGCACGTTGTGCTTTAATAACACAGTGTGCATATTATGTTTAACAGAGCAGTAACAGGGCACTACACGTATTCTGTTCATAATGCAATATATGTATCCTGTTATTATTACAACACAATATGTATATTTTGCTTTGATAACAATCTCATATGTGCATTTTCCTTTTAAATGCCTTACAGAGTGAAACAAATAATGGACACTCCGCTCTGCTGATAAATTTCATGGCTGTTAAAAGTGGTATTTTATATTGCATGTCTTCAGGGTCACCTTGGGATGAGGTCTGAAATACTGTCATTATTTGATCATGCTGTTATCATCTGTGTATGTTTAGGAAAAATGTTAAGCTCTGCTGAAAAGCTCTGTGAGTCTTTGAAAGGCAGGAGAAGTCTTTGCTTGGGCAGACAGTAGTAATTGCATGCTGATTAAATGAATTCCAGCTGAGAGAGCTGTGCTCAGTATGGCCAGCCCAACATT
>CM032888.1:33641762-33731762 GCA_019176425.1 Megalops atlanticus
GAGAGAGTCTGGAGAGACAGCTCACCTCTGAGTTACACAGCAGAGGTAAGAACTGTGCGTGTGTGTGCGCGTGCGTGTGCGTGTGTGTGCGCGTGCGTGCGTGCGCGTGTGTGTGTGTGTGCTTGCGCGTGTGTGTGTGCGTGCGTGCGCGTGTGTGCGTGCGTGTGAGTGCGTGCGTGCGTGTGTGTGTGCATGTGCGTCTGCTGTCGTCTGTCCCCACACCGCTCTCCTCTCTGTCCCCTCTCTCAGCCACCATCCAGAAGCGTCTGAAGAAAGAGAAGAAGGCCAAGAGGAAACTGCAGGAGGCGCTAGAGTTTGAGTCGAAGCGGAGGGAGCAGGTGGAGCAGGCGCTCAAACAGACCACCTCCCCCGACACGCTCCGCATGAGCCTCAACGGTGAGCCCTCCTCCTCCTCCTCCTCACTCACACATCCTCTACCTCTCCACATGTCTTCCTCTAAGAACAGAGCAGAACAGAACTCAGAGGATCTCACAGGGACAGGGTCTGGCCAGCAGCAGCGCACAGGCAGCTATCAAACACACATATCCTGCCGTTGTAAAGCCGGGTACATAAAAGCGCAGTGTACATAAAGGCATAGGTGTATTACAGCACACGGAGCACAGATATAGATTGTCCCCCTCCCCCACCCCCACCCCCGTAATTGCACCTGCTCCTTTTTGCTGCTCTCCCTGGTGCTGGTGCCACGGTTGGAGGCTTTTCCATCATCCGCCCTGACTCAGGAAGCTGAGACAGATGCTTATCGCACAGGCCAGGAAATAAATTTGCCACAGTTTAAAATGGCAAGTAATTGTAATAGCTGCTTGATTCTGCGTGGCTTTATCTCGCAACATTTTAAGTGGACAAATTATGCGCGTATAACTAATGTGCGGAAAGGAGTCCACATCTGCTTGCATTTACCGACGGCTGATTAGACAGGAATTCATTCAGGAAGCGTTCTTTCCTTTTCATGTGACTTTACTGTGGTAATGCTGATGAACCAGTGAGCCCTGCTGATACGTTCTTCAGCCCCTCACAGAGACCGGTGTGCGCACACATGCACACACACACACACACACACACACACACACACACACACACACACACACACACACACACTCAAATGCAAACACTCACGCACACACACACATACACTCACACGCAAACATACACACACACACGCACATGCGCGCAAACACACACACACACAAACACACACACACACACAGCGCTCTGTGAAACACCATTACAAAGCACTCAGTTATCAGAGGAACAGGGCTTTAACAGACGCTGAACAACTAGTCATTAACACCTGCAGCCTCTTTAAAGTGGATATGGAAATTAAATATGATAGATAAGCATGGTTCTGCATGACCATATTCGTTTAACTGGTGGCTAAAATACCGCTAAAACACCTCATTAATGCCTCATAAGTGATATGTGTATCAATTAAGTGTGAATTTCAATGCTTATTATAAGATTACACTCGTTAAATTAATTATAGCTCCTTACTGTATGTTCTGTTAATTGATTAACGGTGCATGTAAGTGGTGTAACGAAGGTTTTGTCCGATCACAGAGGCAGTGATACCAGAGGTGGAGACAGAACACAGCGAGAGCCAGCAGGAGAACTCAACCATACCAGGTACGGATCTGCGTGACCTTTGACCCTGACCTCCACTACCCTGAATCACCAGATCGGCCTTCTCCTCTTAATTTTTGGTTCTCGTTTTGAGGCTTGCAGGGTAAGTCTGATGGACTGACACACTCAAACCCAGCCGTGAACAGCAGTTTTGAATCGCGGGATTCCTGGCACTGCGCAGTCAGTGGGGCTGGGTTCAGTTCCCTGAGCTTGCAGTGGCATTGACATTACACTGCACTGTAATTTAAGCATTGTGAATGTAGCACTGCATTATTAACCTACACTGGGGTGGCAGTAGCACAGTGATAAGACTCAGGGCTCATAACTGAAAGGTTGCTGGTTCAATTCCCTGCTGGGGCACTGCCGCTGTAACCTCGGGCGAGGTACTTAACCCCAGAACTGCCTCAGTAAATATCCAGCTGTATAAATGGATAACCTGTGTTGTTTGGGATAAGAGCATCTGCTAAATGCCAGTAATGTAATGTAATTACTGCAGGGAGTTTATTTAATCCCACAGCCCTGCATCCACAGGGACTTGCATTCTTAGCTTTCAGCTGAATATTTACTGAAACGATTTAGTATGTCAGGGTAAACGTTTTACAGGCGGATTTTCTCCCACCTGTGCTGGCGTGTGCTGCCTGATACGGCCTTTGTTACAGCAGTCGTAAGGCCTCTGGCAGCAGCCTGTTATGAGCTCTTGTGCTTCTCTCTCTCTCTTGCTGTGACCTCTGTGCCAGTTACTGCCATTTCTTTTTATGTGAAATAAACTGAGAGGTGGGGAGCGGACGCTACCTGAGTGTCTTCAGAGACCGGGGCTGAGAGAGAGGGGAGATTGGCGGGTACACCTGTCAGTGCCTGCTGCTTCATTCACTCAGAACACCTGGAGTAATTCAGTTAACCCACACCGCCCCCAGCAGCCCCCACCACCCCCCACCACCCACCAAACACCCGCACCACCCCCACCCCCCCCACCACCACCCCACCCACCAGACACCCGCACCTGCCCCGGACTATACCGTTACTCTGCAGCAGAGGATGTGTGTGTGTGTGTGTGTGTGTGTGTGTGTGTGTGTGTGTGTGTGTGTGTGTGTGTGTATCTGTGTATATCTGTGCATGTGTGTATCTTTGTGAGTGTATATGCATCTGCGTGTGTGCGTTTTTGTGTGTGCGTATGTGTGTATCTGTGTGTGTGTGGGAGGAAGTGGTGGAAAAGGTGTAGAGTTATTGCTTTGGGTGCTTGCGTTTACATAGCAATGTCCTCATTTCCTTATTGTGAGCGCATTACCCCCCTCCATCCTTCATGGCAGGTAGGGTACCTGTTTCAGGCCAGCTATCAGAACGACCACCGGAGCTAATTATGCATTTGCACACCATGCGAAAAAACACAAAACGACCTGCTTTAGAGCCGGCTGCACTCCCTAAACGAGACTCCAGGGCACCATCCTTTTTCCGAAAGACGTTTGCAGGTCAGTAATTGGTCGGAGAGAGAGCCGTTGCCACTGAGAGTCGGGTCAGAGTTTTACAGTCCCAGATCTGCCCAAAGTAAACAGTTTGCTGGATGTGCAGAAAATAACGGGGCCAGTGAGGCATGGGGGGGGTCATTACAGCCCCCCCCTCCACTGCTGCAGGGAAACTGCAGTTTATGTATGTAGAGAGGGCAGGGAAACGCTGTTTGAAGCTGTTAACTCTCTGCATCTGGTGCCTCTGTCACCTGGTTAACTCCGTGCGCGGCGTGGAGTTGCAGGCAGTCGGGCTGGCAGTTGTGTGCAGAACAGGTACTTTTCCTCAGAGCTGCATGACTGAGACAGCGAGTGAAATCGCAGGGTTCATGTGATGCTGTTTCATGTGATGCTGTGCAGCTTCTGAGAGGCGTTTGAGAGGTTTTCTCCATGTCCCATGCCTGATCACACCCTCTCAGGGTTCCAGTGTCTGGTTGTGCTCTCACAGGGGTGCGGGTAAATGGCTCTGTGACCTCATGACAGGATTGGTCACTTTACCATGTGACATAACCTTGGGGCCCAATCTGGGAAGACCTAGCAAACCAACCAATCAATTGGTAACATTTCACTAACAAAGGAAGGAGATATTGCACTTGCTAAATAAATATTCCAGCACTCTGTAATTAGGGAGAAACAGAGGGTCTGTTTACTGAGCTGTCCCTCGACTAAAAGTGCATATTTTTTCATAGTAGAACCTGACAGCCACAGAGAGCCAGTAAAGCTCCTCATATTATGTGTGTGGAAGGAGGTTTTGTCTCCAGAATGTAGTCTTAATGGCAGCTTTGCTTGAGTCTGCTTGAATTTAGGCTTTTATTTTAACATGCAACCCAAAGTTCTTCCCCTGTGGGAAAGTTATAAAGCTCAGTTTCCCAGGAGACAGGAAGCTATAAATGAGTGTTTTGACAAGTTCTCCTTGGGAGTGGGGCACACGCGTCTGATACTGCTGTAGCAGGAACGAGGCTCTGCCGGCTCTCAGGTCACAATCCCGCTCCAAACACAGGGCAAAAGCCAGGAGCTGCACACACCCAGTGTCTTTGAGCTGCATCTGGTATCTACAGCTACTTCTGCATATCGCTTATAAGGATGATGATGATATTATTATTATTATTATTATTATTATTAACTAGAGAATGTAATTCCAGGGAATTACGAGTGCATGAAAATGCAAACAGTCTAATTTTACATAGATAAAAGTATATAGGCCGACATCAAACAGATGTAGGTGGTCAGAACAGCTGCCACAAGATTCTAATTGCTTAATGGCTCTATTGTGATGTCATAAAGGCCAATGTTAAGTCTATGGGGAAAATTTTGATAGTTTTTAATTAATAGTTTAAAAAGTATAAATGTTACAAAAATAAAAAATACATAGCATAAGTGTCCTTTGTAAGACTTACGCAACACAGTTTGAATGAAGTTTCTACGTTAAACGGTTGAAGCTGTATTAAACGCACAAAATTGGTTAGAAGAAGAAAAAGAAGAATAAGAAAAATTCGGAAAACAATAGAGTGCATTTTCATGCACTCTAATAATAGTGTTATAAATTGACAGCATGTAAAAAAAGCTGCAGATATTGTATTTTTAAATCTGTCTGATAAAGAAATGTTTTCAGCAGCCCTCTGCACATTTTTCTTCCAAATCATAGATGAAGTGGTTTTGTTGAGGGAGTATTTCAGGGGCCAGGCAGTCTTTACGCAGGACTGATGTGTATCCTCTCTCCCTCTCTCTCTGTCTCTTTCCTTCTCTGATTGCTGTGCTTATTTATATCCTGAATATGTATTAGCTCATCTTTTCAAAATTCCATCACACACCCATCAAAAAAATCCAGAATGCTTCCTGTTGACGTGTCATTTCCTGTGACTAATGAAACAAGCTGGGCACGTTCAGGTTTTCACTCGGCTGCGGCTGCCTGTTTCCTTTGTCCTGCACTGCCTGTACTCCATCCAGCCCCTGTGGCTGCTAGCTCCTGCTAAATGATAAATCATGCATATTATTCCTCATTCAAACTGGATTGAATTTTGTGTGTGTGTGTGTGTGTGTGTGTGTGTGTGTGTATTCAGGTGAAAACCCCTATCCCAGAATGCAATATTTTGGTTCTGGGTTTGAGAGGCACAATATTAGGACTTGTACAGTGTAGTCACACCCATAGATTCCCACTACAGTGTCTGCCAGCAAAGTGATGCATTTCTGTACCAAAGAAAAGATAGAACACAAAGAATCCCTTCTCTAGGAATCTGTGGGTCACAACATCTCAGGCTTCTTGGTCTGTGAGTGCGTCATGTGACCATTGACATCAGTCTGACAGTGCCTCTGAGTGGCTGGCAGATGTGGTAGTTTTTGGTAAGTGTGGGTGCTGGACTGTGGTGTCCAAGGCAGCTGGCATGGCAGTGATCTGGAAAGGCTTTGTCAGGTCGCGTTAGATTGGAGACTCTTCTTCTTTCATCTCTCTCAGGTGTGCTTACACCGGCTGTCACCTTTTCAGGTCTTTAATAATGTAACACAGACACATAACAGAGGACACAGTGTGGCCTGAGAAGTGGTGTGTTTCGGGGAGTGCTGAGGTGCTCCTGTTTTAACGTCCTCTCCTCTCCTGGTGTGTTTCCCCCACAGAAAACAGAGCGTACATCAAGACCCCCATAATGTACTGATGAGGACCCCCCCCCCCCACGCATATCCCAGCATGCCAGAGGTGGCAGACGGAGCAGAATGACAGCGTCACCGCGGCAACACTCTCCCTGGCCGGAATGAGGGGCAGATGGGGCTCCTCCCTCGGCCGACGCCCGTCTCCCAGGGCAGGGCTCGACCACACCCACCCCCATGGCAGGACAGCGTGCAGTGTCCCTCACCGGTACTCCACCCCGTTGCCATGACAACTTGTAAAAATATCGTGCTTTTACTCTGACTGTTTCTTTCCTGCGGCCGACTTTTCGTGGACATTGGGAAAGGAGGCGAGGTTCGCCCCCTCCCCCGGGAGCAGACGGGCTGCCAGTGCCTCCTCTCCCTCCCAGCTCCAGATGCCACGACCGTTTCCTCATTGCGCCCTCCAGGGGGCAGCATCTGTGACACAGGGAGACGTGAAGCTCGAAAAGGATAAGAAACACAAAAAGCAAAAAAATATATACATATATATATATAAATATTGACACATGCATTTCATCAGCTCTATAAAATGTTTCTCAAGCAGTTTCTCTGTCTTGTAAAGGGACTAAAATGGAGAAATGTGTGTTTTTTTTTCATCTTGTTTTTCCCCTTCTTCCCCTCTTGGTATTTTTGGAAAATTATGTAGAATGAAAGTGTTGTCCTGCTCACGACTGATTGACGCAATAATGCCCCGCTCACCTGCCCCCTACCCCCCCCACATGACCCTGCCCCCTCTCTCACATTGCTGTGGTGAAGAATATTGTTATTTGATTTGTTTTCTGTGTTTTTAGTCCAACTTCAGTTCAAAGGAATGTTGAAGCGTAACCAGTAGATTCTCTGCAGCAGATTTTCAGTTGTACTGTATTCAGTTTGAAATTCTTTGTTGTTCTTGGAAAAAATACAGTATTAAAATAACTCCTCTGTTTTACCTTTTTTTAAGTGTGTGGCATGGTGATAATGTAAAACATGGGCGCATTTTACTGAGAAGGAAGAGATGCAAGTAAAATGCGCCAGATCGCATCAAATGCAGGCTGCTGGAAAAAAAAATAAAACGGGTACAAATGGCCAGTTAAAACATAAAAAAATAATATTCAAATATTATTTTACAATGCAATAAATTAATAAAACAATTTTGCATATTTGGGGCATGACTGCGACACAGACAAACTCAGATTGCAGTTGCAGCTGTCTGTCTGTGTCTATCTGTCTGTCGTCCTCCAGTTGATTGTGTAACACTTCCCTCTCCAAATGAACTCAGGCTTGGAGAACATTTTGATGCAAAAGTAGCTGAATACTGTGGCTGTATTTTATTAGTCACAGTAGTGTTAATGGTAAAAGTGAGAATATACAGATAGTTGTTTAAGTTCTTAATATTTTTTTGCTCTGGCTCTGTGTATGGTATTATCAATGTTACTCTTTTCATCCCCCCAAAACAGCTGTAGTTGTGTCGTGTCACGTGTCTCGGGGGGATTTTTGGAAATTCATGGCTGCCTGGCTGTGGGCTCCTGTCCCTGAAGCGGCTGCATGCAGGTGCAGGTGGAGTCATGGTGAGCTTCTGAAAGCAGGAATAACACAAAACCAGAAACAGCAGCACTGCCTCTGAGCAGGGTGTTCATCTCACCCGCTCTGGGACAGACGGACAGACTGTTTTAGTTGAGTCTATACTGGTAAAGAGGGCAGCAATGTGATGAGTCCCTATTTTCTAAAATGATAATTAATTAATATGGAAAACTTGAATTCAGTACAAACTGCTGTGGAATAATGAAATGAGCCAGCTTGGTGTGGGGTTATGTAGATTGGAACAGTAAAACTGTGGGTCACTATTGCCCTTTCAGAGGGTACCGCACATTGCTGACCCTCACACATTAGGATAGGAAAGTGAATCAAATAAAAACATAACTACTAATGTCAGTGCAGTGATGATACAATTACACTGTTCCTTTATGGCCAGCCCAGTCATTTCAAATACTTACTCACTCTCTCTCCCTCTCTCTCTCTCTCTCTCTCTCTCTCACACACACACACACACACACACACACACATACTCACTCACACATGCACCCACACACACATACTCTGTCAGTGTCTGGTTTGTGTATTTTCCCTGCTATTCCTGTAATGAATCAGGACTTTTTCCCCAAACACTCTAATGAGTCTCCCTGGGTTTGTTTGTTTGCTGTTGGGGAGCAGGGGGGCAGGGTGTAATTAGGATGATGTCAGCACTCCATGTGGGGGCCGGAGGAGGAGGAAGATGACAGGGATGAAGAAGAGGGGGTGTGATTATGCCTCTGTTGGTCTGTTGCCACTCTAAAGAGAGAGGAGAGTGAGGGGGGGTGAGTGAGAGAGAGAGAGAGAGAGAGAGAGAGAGAGAGAGAGGGAGGGGGGGAGGAGTGAGAGTGAGAGAGAGAGGGAAAGAGAAGAATTCCGCTCCATTCTACCTGTTCCTAAGTTCACTCCATTCTCCAAATCCAACAGATCAGGGGCACACAGACACAGAGAAACAGAGAGATGTAGAGGAATGGAGAAAAGTGAACATGTTAACATGACGAGGAAAGGAGGAGAACCCAGTGGCTTAGTTTGTGGAGACGGAGGGGAGAGCAGCGCAGAAGTACCACAGAATCCTTCGGTGTGGCGTTTCTGCTTGTCTGCACTTCCGCGGTCCGCCAGGGGGTGGCAATGCTGAGTGGAGAGGAATGGATCCTGTCAGGGTGATCGGAATATAGCGGAGCGGATTAAATGTCAGGGATATTTAAAGTGCTCATTCCCAGAGACTGTTGGGAGTTTTCGATGTCTGACAAAAAATGCGCATGCACCAAATCAATTATGATTTAAAGAACAGCTCAAGTCTGAAATTGAGAACATAATTCCTGAATTCAGGGGCACCGAACCGTCCCTACAATTTAAGAACTTAAACTTCCCGACATGTGTCCATTCAGATGGGATTTAATGGAGAGTTAGGTAAAGCAACTGGGTCACCACAGCAATGTCTCGAGGATTTTATGTCTCGGGATTTTAACCCAAGGCCCTCAGATGAGACACACAGCAGACTGCCATTTTTAAAAGGAGCAGCGCGAGAGCAAATTGTTAGTTCAAGTGTTTTCCACATAATATATATCCTGTCAGACTGCGTCACTCACACCAATGCCACTGTTATAAAGATGTTTCTTTCTTTCTTTTTTTTTTTTTTTTTTACAAAAAATGGAAACTAGCCTCTGTGTTTAGAACATTGGCGCGTTGCCTTTGGGTCGATTTCTTGGCATCCGTGTTAGTTAAATTTAACCTAGTACGCGTTATATTGCAAACTGCGGACGGAATGTTTTGCACACACCTAGAACATCGCGTTTTTTCACGCATTTAATAGAGTAACAGCAAATTATCCCCTCTTACTGACACGCAGTCCTCAGCGAGAGCACCACAGACAGCTCCATTGTAAAAATATATATATAAAAAAATAAGTAAAAACGCGTCGGGCAGGACGGGGGACAGCGTCGTAGACACCTTTATTAGACGACTCTCGGTGAAGGCTAATGAAGACTAATGAGAGGTGTCTGCTCATGGTTTTTTTATTTATTTTTTTTTTTATTTAAAGTCTTCCCTCCTCGGCTTTCCAGGCAGGAAACGCTGATGTTGAAATGGTCTGGCCTCAGCGATGCTGGAAAATTGTTTTTTTCTTTTTTCTGAAATGAACCAGCGCATTAAAGATTTATAGATATGCACACAGCTGTTGGAATGACTGTCTAATACTCGCGGAGAATAATTACTGTGGAGTTTACGGCGCTGTTGTGGCACCGAGGGGCTCCGGCGGGGCCTGAAAACAGCGCTTTGTTGCGCGGATAAACAGCCACAGAACCCCCGCTGAAAGCCACAGCATTTACAACCAAGCTCGCTGTTGAGGAAAACATCTTCTAAAGGTTTTTCGGCTCGTCTGACTGAGCCTGGTCTTGTTGCTGTTGTACCAGCAATTTGTGTCCCATTAACGTTTACAGCGCTGTATTTATTTCATGGTCTACAGCCGTTCCGCACGAAATGCTCCCCACGGCTGTCCCAGGCCTCCCATCGCCGGGGAAACGCACCCCGATGGCATGGCGGCGCTCAGCGAACATGGACAGGACATCTGTGTGCAGGTCACACCTACTTTTTACAGTCGAACAGGTGAAGATCTTCAGCAGGTCGGGCCCGCGGAAGGAGCTCCGATGAAGCATTAAGTCCAAAGTGGGCTCTTGGCCCTTGCGTGAGCGAGAATACTTGTATGTATACGTTTGACATGTACGCATTTCGCAGACGCTCCGGTCCAGGGTGTGATCAGACAATGATTACTGTGTGTGTGCATTTATACCTGTATGTGTGTGTGTGTGTGCGCACACATGTACCTGCATATGTGGGTGTGGGTGTGAGTACATGTGTGAGTACTAGTGTCCATACCGGTGTGTGTGCATGTATGTACCTGTCTGTATACGTGTGCGTGTGCGCATGTAGGTATACCTGTCTGTATACTTGGTTATGAGTGTACTGTGCATGCCTACTTGTGAGTGTGTGTATGTATGTATGTGTGTATATGTGTGCACGTGAGTGTGTGTATGTATGTGTGTATATGTGTGTGTGTGAGTCTTAGTGTGTGTGTGTATACGGTGTGCGTGTGCGTGTATATGGTGTGCGTGTGTGAGCGTGTGTGTGTGCGTGCATTTGTGTGTATACGGTGTGCGTGCGTGCGTGTGTGTGTGTGTACGGTGTGTGTGTGCGTGTGCTTGCGTGCATGTGTGTGTGCGTGCTTGCGTGCATGTGTGTGTGTGCGCGCGTGCGTGTGTGTGTGTGCGCGCGTGCCTGTGTGTGCGTGCTTGCGTGCATGTGTGTGTGTGTACAGTGTGTGTGTGTGTGTGTGCGCATGCGTGTGTGTGTGTGCGCGCAGTGGCAGGGCTGCAGTGTTGTGCAGGTGTGCTGGAGTGTATCCCAGCTTCCCCTGCTCTGCGTGTGGCTGTCGCTGTGTGATGAATGGCGTTACCGGATGGTGCGGGTGCCGCCTGGCTCACACTGTCCTGCAGATAGCGCCACAGTTCTTCATCTCTCCGCTCCACCACCCCGCAACTAACATGCTTTTAGGGACTGTGGACTTCCAGTTCCATCTGTTTTACTTCATACTTTAAGGGATCATTGTCTTTGCAGTTGAATGTCACTGGGTTACAGGTCACTATGGGGACAGAGAAGCAAAATCCCCACAAGGTGAGTGCCAGTGACTCCTCTTCTCCACCTCCCATCTGTCTGAGGAGTCACCCAACTCCCCTTCCCCTCACTCCACTCTCCACTCTCTGTAACTCCTCCCATCCAGATTGCTCTGCAGTTTCCCACTTTGGAGGGTACACAGAGGTACCCCTATGGCTCCCCGTTCTGCACCCACAGAAACAGCCTCTGCAGGTACAGTACCCTGCAAGGCTGCGGTCTCCACAGGGACAGAGCACAGGCAGTCCTGTTTAAGAGTCTGGTCTTAAGAGTCTGCTGTCACACTCATGAATCTCACACGGTGAAGAACGCAGACACCAGGGCATAGTGATAATATTGATAATAATTGTTCTGTGTGAAGTTGTGATACCTTCCTCCAATATCCACGTTAACCCCAAGTTCTCTGGGCGGTCGCTCTGCTTGCCCTTTTGCAGTCTGACCTGCTAATTACTGCTAATCTGCACCTCCCTACTATCTCTGAGCGCTGCACACTGTCCCCTCAGACTGCTGCTGACGCCGTGCCTAATTTTAGAGTGCAGTGAGTGTGGCATCTCTTGTCTTGATATGGCCATCTCTAACGGCAGATAAAGACCTGGTGCGGTTATTCGCCCACCGCCACGGTGCGGCAGGCTCTTATTAGTTCTGACAGCTATAATTTCTCATCATTTACAGATCCTCCACACGCCATCTCCCACAAGCACATCAGGAAACTCGGCAAGCCCCGCCCCCACCCTCTCCCTGCCTCTCAGTTCATTGTGACATCACTGGGGGAGGATCTGTTACAATTCCGCTCCCCCCGTGTTCCATCGGTCAACAGGAGGTGCTAAATCCTGTCCTCAACCAGCTGAATACTTTCCTGTTCTCAAAAACTTTAATAAGTACAAAAAGCTGACAGCAATTCAGCACAGTTACAGAAAGCAGCATTGTTAATTTGAGGGCTGACAGCTTAGAGAGCATAAAGCTGAGCCTCGGGGAATGGCACTGCTTTCCTGTACACGCTCAGTGCATGGTCTCTCAGCTCAGCACTCACTCACAGGCTCACTCCCGAACACACACTCACTCACTCACTCACTCACTCACTCACTCACTCACACACTCACTCACACACTCCTTCACTCACTCCTTCACTCACTCACTCACTCACTCACTCACTCACTCACTCACTCACTCACTCACTCCACTCACTCACTCACTCACCACTCACTCACCACTCCTTCACTCCTCACTCACACACTCCTTCACTCACTCCTTCACTCACTCACCACTCACACACTCACTCACTCACTCACACACTCACTCACACACTCACTCACTCACTCACCACTCACTCACTCACTCACTCACTCACACACTCACTCACTCACTCACTCACTCACTCACTCACTCACTCACTCACTCACTCACTCACTCACCACCACTCACTCACTCACTCACTCACTCACTCACTCACTCACTCCTCACTCCTTCACTCACTCCTTCACTCACTCCTTCACTCACTCACTCACTCACTCACTCACTCACACACTCCTTCACTCACTCACTCACTCACTCACTCACTCACTCACTCACTCACTCACACACTCCTTCACTCACTCACTCACTCCCAAACACACTCTCTCTCACACCATCACACCCATGCACACTCTCTCACACACACACGCACACACATTCATTCACACACACAAATACTCACATTCATACACACACACACACACACACACACACTCACAAATACATTCATTCACACACTCACAAACACTCACATTCATTCACACACACACACACACACACACACACACACACACACACACACACACACATACATTCATTCACACACTCACAAATACTCACGTTCACTTACAAACACACTAGGTGGTAGTTGGCTATCGGTGTGAGGCATGTTCTTCACCTGACTCCACTGGCATTGTCTCCCGGGTATAATGGAGTGGCAGCGTTCTTAGAGCAGGCTATGCTATCTGACAGATCGCGGCTCAGGGCTCCTGTCCCCTCCCTCCTGCAGCAGCGGCCCCCGCGTCCCCGCCAGGAGCAAACCTGACAGCTCCCTGTGGGTCCTGCTGCACACGTTGTGTTTCAGTACCTCCAACAATTCCGGCTTATTGTTTAAGCCTATATTTGAATTGTCAAAGACCTAAAAGCTGAAGCTGAAGGCCAATACTGCATTTCTCATTGATGTAACATTTTCTTTAATAGTAGCACCCCATTTATGCTAAAAAAAGACCCTTTTTGGGATTGAGCACATTGTGATGACCAGTTCACCCGTTCACTAAAGCCCTGAGCAATAAGAATGTGTACCATTTCCTTAAACTCATGATGGTGTCTCTGCAACAGGTGAATATCAGATGGAGCTTTTGCACTGCTGTGATTGGCTGATGGAGGAAGAGAGAAAGTGACACGTATGCACCAGGTGGGTTGTGGGTGCAAACCAGGCTCATCTGGAGAGCATTGGGAGGCTAAGACCTCATTTCTTTCCTCTGGAATCAGTACAGTAAAGGTCAGCCATTAATAATGGGGTGGGACCGGTGCCTGGGGCACGGGCGCTTTCTGTACGCAACATCACTTTGAAAAGCTGCCGTGCTGACCTGCTCTTCTGGTAATTACCCACAATGCCTTGTTAGTTCATTAGTCCTCAGGCAATCATTTGGTCAAAAAGGGCCCAGATCACGTCAAAAATCCACAGAACAAGAAACCCTGAGCAAAACCAGACCCCGACTTCCATTGAGGGGGGGTTGTTGTCATCACTTGGAGTTTTTGATGGTTTAGCACATGAAAAACCCACCTTCTCAGAATCCACCTGTCCCCTATTGTGTAACCTTTCTGTTATGGTATATACAAAAAAAAAAAACATCTTCTGTACTAACCTTGTCTCTATGTTGCAGGTTATACTTGCAGATTTCTGTTCTATTGTTGCAGGATATACAGGAGCATGGTACTGTAAATAATTAATTTGCATTCCTACTGCGATCTTTTGCTTATGAGGTAGTTAGCCAAACCTGATTGATGGACTAATTGTAAGTCGCTTTGGTTTAAAAGCGTCTGCGAAATACCAAATTGTAAATTGTAAATTGTGCTGTCTTCCCTGGACTGAATTCCATGCACTGATACCACAGGACCTTTATGTGGTATGAAGCTCTGCTGTTGTGTCATTCCTGATGCTGCACATGTCTGTGCTCACCTACTGCATCTGTGTCAGAGCACTCCATCGAGAGACCTGGCACATCAACAGCACAGACCTGCTGCTTCAGTAAAACCTCATGGAGATGCTGTTAGTTTAAAGAAGACCATAAACTGGGGGTGGTTTAGACTTGTGTACAACTAAACTGACCCTTGATAGCGCAGGGATCTTTGTGCTGCGGTTTTGTTGAATGATTTGTATGCTGCACAGTAGCAAGTGGAAGATAATGCCAGATGAGAAATGCAATGTCAAAGATCAATATTTCACGCTTGACCATCTTTATTCAGATAGAACTGAGAGCCATCAATTTCTCCATTTTCTCTGTCCACAAAGACCACAGAGGCCTTCAGCACGATAGAATCCCTCAGTGTCTTTTTTCCAGGAAAGCACTGAAAGGTTTTCGCTCTAAATGTTTGGTTTCTAAATCACCCGATTGCATTAATGCAGGGGAATAGCTCAGGACTCCAGTATCCAAGGGTAAATAACGCAGACCACAAGAATAGCAGCTTCTACAATTTTGTTTTAATGTATTTAAGAAACACAGCTGTATATTTTACCTGACTACCTGGGCAAGGCCACCAAACAGCATTGAATACAAGTGCCACCTAAGTGCAGATTCAGTTGTGACAAGTGGCATTTGAAAGGTCACAGTGCCAAATTTATCCCAATTCCTCAACAAAGTGGATCTTAGTTGCCTGAAAATAGCAGGCCTACTCCTAAATCTGTGACACTGCAGCACATCAGTATTCAGCTCTGGAGAAATGCCAAGGCTTATAGCTATTTTGTCACTGTGACATCAGGGCAAAATTAAAACATCCTGCCATCTATGTTCTTTCATTTTGGAAAAAAACATATCCATAAATACACCAACTGAATTATTAAATGATTGGGGGAGATTAGCTATTGTACGGACTTTAGGAGAGTGTATTTGACTAATGTAAATTTTGGATCGAACCCTTTGTAGTGCACTGGAAAGGACAGGCTAAAAACATAAATGCGGCCTCCAAGCCCGGTGCCGTGATGCACACGGTACGGAGCGCGTTTCACAAAGGACGTCGTTACATTTCCCCTGCTTTGCCTTTTCTTTGCAAACGTTGAATACGCTATTCATGTAAAAGGCCATTTTTAATGTCCGCATCCGCAAAACGGCATCAAATATAGTCAATGCGTGCGAATGGCTCCCTGCCAAATGCCTTTTAAATGCGTTGTGTCGAAGCAATCTTAAGATTAAAAAACATCTCTTGAATTTCAATGATAAATTAGAAAACAAAATTAATGCAGACTGTTCATTAGATGGATTGGGTTCTGAAGTGTTTCATTAGATAAGAGGGACTGGAACATACGGAAGTACAATGATTCTAGTGTCGGTTTTGGCTTTTAGGCAAATACACAATATCACACCGTATCTCCGCAGTTCAATCACTCCGTCCGCCCGCCCGTCTCTCTCTCTCTGAAGCGCGGTAGAGGTTGAATACAAAAGCAACATTAAGCAACCCTGATACTGGAAGTGCCAACAAAAATAATTGAATTTAGCCATTTTTCTTTCCTGAAACATTTTCAAAAATTAATCCATCTTGATCCATCAAACAAGGGCACACAGAGCACTGGCGATGTAATCTTTTAAAATTCGAATGCAGTCGGTTTCATTTTCCAACTGTGCCCTGCTTATAGGTCGAAATATATTCCATGGTAAACAATAAGGGCTTGGAGAAAATATTTTGCAGAACTGTCAGATTAGGTGGATTGGGTATAACATTTATACCATAAAACATCCTGGGCGTTGTTACAGAAGTTGAGCTGAGGGTTTTTTTGTCTGTCGCAGTTTCATACACCTTGCTGCCAGATGTTCGTTATTTTGGCTAAAGAAAAAAGTAAAGCGCTGCCTGTATGTATTTCCCCTGGCGTGGGACGTATACAGCGCTTACGGAAAACATTTAGAGGAAACGATGGAAAGGATGATTTTCAGGGACAGTTAGGAGAATGTCTGCCGAAAGTAATAACCATCACACACGGATAGACGGAGATGTAACCCCTTTGTTCCTTAATTTCATATCACATTTTACACCAGTCTATAGGCTAAAGATTACCTCAGGCTAGCTGGTTCCTTTTTTTGCACAGGGCCACAAACATTAAGCGTATTATTGGATCGGCCTAAAGGCACATCAAATAAGTAGCAAATTAAAAAAAAATAATAATAATAAAAAAAAATATATATATATATATATATATATATATACACACACACACACACGGGCGCCTGCAGCTGTACGGCTGTACATGAGATGTACATGCGTACCATGAGATTCCCGATTTTTGAGCGCTCCACGAGAGAGAGGGATGTGCTTTTTCCGCCAAATATTACATGTAAAAGACGACACAATCGTGTCTTACAGAATTAAAGTATAGACCATTTTTGGATTGTATGATCGTAATAGCGTGAGCATTTGTTAACATTTCTATCGAAATAGAAATTAGCTTGCTAACTTGGCGTATCAATTAGCTAACTAACTTGCAAGCTAAAGTTAGCTTGCTAGTCACCTGCAGCTAGATTTCGGCACACTGAAAAAGTAGCTATAACCGGGAGAAGGTGTGTGAAGGAGTGTGAACTTCAAATAGGTCGGATTTAATTATTCATTAATCAGTCAGTGGCGTTTCTCTCTCTCAGCTCTCTCTCGATGTGTGTGTGTGCGCGCGTGCGTGCGTGCGTGGTCAGGTTTCTGTGCGTACCCTATGATGAAATCCTGCAGGCGCCCCTGTGTTTATATATATATGATAATCGTTTGACTGTACGTCCACTATATAGTAGACGTACAGTCAAACGATTATCATTTCCGCCTACAGTGAGAACTAAACGCTTTTTAAAGCGATATATTTGGGGCTTTAAGGATAGGCCGAAGGGCTCCGACCCTCCACAAAAAAGGCTAAGTTCTATTTCTTAGTTCCTATTACTTACTATAAAGAAAATCTATTTCTTATTTTATTTTCACTTTACGTCCGAGTACTGATAAAGCATTGCTTCTCTGTTGACAGTCATGCTGTAATTTGTGACCGAGTAAGCAATTAATCAAAATGGATCGTAAACTGTCAACTAAATTCAGACGGGATACCAAAGGACTTCTGGTACGAAGGTATCGCTTGGGCTATAACCTGCCCTAGATATTAGTACTTGTTGTGTAATCGTTGTTCTTAAGAAAAACTTGGATTTAAATCACATTGCCTGCACATACAAAATATATCACCAGAGTCTGACGTTGTCCTGTGTCAATATCAGGGCTTGCTGAAGCTGAAAATAGGGAAATAGGGATGTGCTGCCATCTACTGGACACCGCGCAGATGTGCAACATTGTGCAGAATTAAAATGGCAAAATTGCAGCAAGGAATAAACTTCACTGCAGCAAGCGGCATAGACCAGATCCCTGTATTTCCGTACGTTATTAGAAGCCTCAGGTAGAATAATTTCTTCTCCACATCCGTGATGCTCTTCTGTTTCATCATCCCAGTACAAAACACACAGCCTAGTTAATCTCTGCAGAATGAACAAAATACACATAATTACTAAGATACATATTTTGAAGTATTTTGAATACATGTCCACTTTTTGCATGTGTCAGATGTGCTTAAAATGTTTTAAATATAACAAGGACCTGAACAACACTTCCATTCATAACTTGTGAAAAATATGGGGAAAACAAGGTTGATCACTGAATATTAAGAAGAAAAAAGAAATTGAAAAACTGAGCTTTTGGCCCATAAATCAGACATGCCATAATCTGTGTCAGCTCTGCACTTCACCATGCTACATGCACTTTCAAAGCTTTGACCAATCACAGCTCTGTGCATCTGATGACCCCTTATCTTCCACTCAACATGAACCCAACCACCACACGGCCACAGAAAGCACAGGATGCCACAGCTGGGAAATAAAATATGTACCCTTTATTTACATGTTCAGAGTGAAAGAAAACAGCATGGCTTCAGGAAGAACACTCCGGTAGTGACTGCACTGTTATGCCTTGCTTTCATAGCAGAGAGCAGTTTTCAGCGGAACCCTGGCGAAACTCACAGCACTTTTACAGTGGTTTTTCCCCACAGCTGTTCAAACACTGTGTTTACACTGCAGACTCTCTGACACCATTCTAACTCCGTTGACAATATGCCCGGGAAGTGTAAAAATGTAGCCAAATGGGTCAAGTGCACCCTTCTCAGTTCACCATGATAAAACAGCAGCTTCAGACAGTATATTCATAGTACAGAATGTGTTACTCTGGTCTCCTTACTCTTCAGACAGCATTTTCAAAGTGCAGAATGTATTAAAGGACACACAGCAAAATTACTCCACTCTGCAGCATTTTTACATTATAAGCAGAACATTATTATAAAAATAGGAAAACAAAAGTAGGCAAACACTGCAAAACAGTACTTTTCATCAGTAAAATATTTGTTTGGTGGTATTTTTTTATATAAATTTTTTTTTGACATTCTGGTTACAAACACATCAGTGATTTACTAGCAAACACTTGCATCTCCATATTTTGCCTCTCATTTACAACTGCTTGAATACATCAGTAAACCACCAGATTCAGACGGAGAGCAGCACGATTATTCTGTCGATTTAAAGGAACATTTTTATATATGACACTTCTGCATTAATAAATCACTGGGTTCAAGTTGCATTCATCTGGTGTTCCTTCATACAGCAGAACGTTAGGAGAGCACATCATTTATATATGTATAATAAACATCTAACTTTTAAACTTCTCAATTTCTCAAATGTTACCATCTTGCAATGGGACAAAAACAGTGAGGCTTTTTTGACTTGGTGAAGAAAAAAACAGGTTGGGATGAAAAATCATTCAAACAACTGGAACATTAAAAAAAGTCATGGCTGCAAATGTTAACTAGGCCTAGAGTACACATGTTCAGTGTTAACAGTGGAAATGACATCTGAAAGAATGATGACTGGCATCACCCTCATAAAACATTATATTGGTAATGTGTGTGTCTGCTTACAGAGTAATGCAGATTGTAAGCGGGTGTGTGGGTACCAGTTTACTTCCTCTGTCGCGGAGTTCCCCTTATCAGGGCATTCCACACCACACCCCTGCTCCGCTGTCAATCAAACAGCAGTGTCGCGCTTCTCTCTCACAGGGGATACCTGCACCCACTCACCTTACAGACTTTTTAAAGAATCTTTCTGCTCTTTAAAAAATTGGAAAGTTCTAAGTTTGATGTACCAGGCATACTACAGGCAGTTGGCCCTTGTATGGGTGTTCCAAATGTGATGTCCAACCAAACACTTTCCTGTTCAATTTTGAAAAACTCTTTGTCTCAGTACAGGCAGCTTCAAAGAAACCTTAGGCTGAAAGCAAGTAACCATTGTTATTCAGAAAAGGTCCCCTGGTTATTTTACAGCTGCATGCTATACCTGGATACTGCACGTACCACCTGATAACAGGCAACTTTAGTGAAATACAAATTACTGGATTGCAAATTTAATATAACATAATACTTCATTGATATGGACGTTGATATTGCATTCATGTAGCTTCTCTTTCATTCCTTTCTACAGTAGGGGAAAGGACAAAATGTCACCCAAACGTAGAGACCAGGTGTCTCACCACTCATCAGCAGAGAGTCCATGTTTCCACCTGGCTGCGGAGGCGGGGGTGTACCAGCAGGGGCAGATGGAGTCTGGCCACGACTCCAGGCTCACGTTTGGTGAGTCAGCCTCAAAGTCTCATTGGACAGACAGGAGGCAGTGTGTGCCATCTCATTGGACAGACAAGAGGCAGTGGGTGAAGGCTTATTGGACAGACAGAGTCAGAGGGCAGGACACTGGCAGGTCAGGGAACTGGGAGAGAGGGGGGAGCAGGAAGCTGAGGCAGTGGGAGGAGGGAAGGGGGCGGGGCAGAAATGTGTGGTGGGCAGGACAGGGGAGGGGCTTAAAGAGAGAACAGGAGTATTCAGTTCCTGGAGGGCAGGTGTGTTTGTTTGATGGTCCAAACTAATTCCTTGGCATAATTGGTCCATGTAATTGATTAGAGGTATAGATTTACACCAATGCATTTCACTAAATTACAATAAAATATTTACGTATTGGGCATGTATTGTACCATAATATTTTATCAAAACATAAATAACCGTGCAAATGATCTGGATAATTAGCAAATTCAGCACAGAGTTTGGAGTAAAAAACATCATACACACCAGCCCTCCAGGAAATCTGACACCCCTGAGTTTGAGGGAGGGCCAATGGCTGTGAGTGGGTGGGGCTGAGGAAGAGGGAAGGGCGGGGCATAGTGCTGCAGGAGGCTCCTCCCACTTTCACAGCTCAGTCTTCTCACTGTTCAGCGGGACCTTCTTCTGGATGTCCTCCTCAGAGGTGAAGCCATCGGTGTCCCTCCGTTCCCTCTCACCCTCCACCTCCACCTCCACCTTCTTACTCTTTTTCTTCTTTTTCCCCTTCTTCTCTTTCTTCTTGGTCTGTGCCTCCTGGCCGGTGCCCTCCCCCTCTTTGCCCTTGCCCTTTTTGCTTTTCTTCTTTTTCTTCTTCTCCTCAGCAATGGCTGCCGCCTCTCCCTTTTTTCCTGTCCAACTCTCCTTCAGGCAAGCTGGAACACGCAGAAGGAAAGACATTCCACCATATGAGAGAACCCGTACACACCCTCAAATCTGTTATTAATATCTGATCTCAATGGTATATGTACAAATCTTACATTTTGTTCATGCAGAGATTTCCCTGAAACATCCTGCTTGGCTATCACAAGTTTAGGGAAATAACTCACAGGGTCCACAATCACGACTAACAACAATGACACAACGGTATGAGTTTCTTTTCAAGGTTAAAAGAGATTAATATCAGCCAAAGTTCAAACAAACAAACAAACAGGTAAATAACTGAAGTGTGCACCCCACTCCAGGCAGCATGTCTGTGCAGTCACTGCAGGAGTGAAACTCAACAGCAGATGCACTGTAGGTTATGGGAAGAACCAATGGGATGTAGGGTACAGTGAAGGGGTGGAGTGTACGAGCGAAAAGACTGAGATCAGGGGTACAGCAGGAGGTTATAGACTGAAATCAGGGGTACAGCAGGAGGGTATAAACTGAGATCAGGGGTACAGCAGGAGGTTATAGACTGAAATCAGGGGTGCAGCAGGAGGGTATAAACTGAGATCAGGGGTACAGCAGGAGGTTATAAACTGAAATCAGGGGTGCAGCAGGAGGGTATAAACTGAGATCAGGGGTACAGTAGGAGGGGATGGGGCAGATCAGAGGTATAGCAGAGGTACAGCAGGAGGGTATACGGGCAGATAAGGAATACAGACCTGTGTCCTGGCCCTTCAGGACATGTTTCTCACACAGGTAAGTAGTAAGATCCTCCTCCTGGTGATCTTTGTACCAATCCTCAATCACCTCCTCGTACTGCTCCACCATCACGTCACACTGAAACGAACGCACACGCACGCGCGTGTGAGACACAGCGTTATACACGCAGGAGACATAAGCACATTTATTTTTGAATACATTTATTTCAGTCTCAAAACAACTCAGAGTTTATTTCTTACTGAGCTTGCAGAAGGCAGCATTCTTTGCTATTTATTTATCACAATATCGCACATGGTTAAATGGTAGTTCAAAGGCCAGTCTAATGCCCAGTCAAAGGCAGCTGTGACCACCGTGCAGCCTTACTAAATTATTCACTCAGTCCACTGACATTAGTGTTTGTGTAGAGGTGAGCATTACTGGCCACGTTGTACAGGGATCCTGAGACCCAGTTTAGCTCTGAGCAACGCCTGCGGGCAGCAGGGCCCTGCAGCACCCCGGAGCAGCAGGGTGAGGCGCTGCTGCTGTACTGTGCACAGAGCACCACTCAGACTGCCCAAGTGAATATCCAGCTGCATGAACGGATGAAACGTAAAACGATGCAAGTCACTCCTGCTGAGAGTGTCTGCAGAGCATGTGTGATATTATATAATAATAATGTTAAACATGCTTTCAATCCAAAATATTAAGGAAAGAACAAAGGCATTCTGGTGATATGAAGTAAAAGTCACAGTTTAATGAACACATAAGATGGGCAGGCACTACAAATAAAAATGAACTCAAAAGTCTCAACCCCACCTGCTTCTTCAGGTCGGCGACCTCGGCGGAGGTCTCGTTCCACAGCTCGTAGGGGATGTCCATCACCACCTTCACGCCCTTGTTGACCAGACCGTGCAGCGTGGAGAACGTCTCCGACATGCCCTGGAGCAGCAGGCAAAGTGAACGGGGGAGAGAGAGAGAGAGAGAGAGAGAGAGAGAGAGAGAGAGAGCGAGAGAGCGCGCACTCTGGTTTGTCATCGTTTACCTCTTGATTACACATATTTGTGTCTCATCTGCTTAATGAGCTAGCAAAACAATTAGAGTCTGACCACATAAAGGCCCAAACTATAAAAGTCAGACTAACATGCACACACACTGCTTTTTCAGTGTTGACACTGTGCATTAGCAGTAATTTTATAATTACTCTCTTGTCAATTACTACTGTCTATCAAACTCAAATGTCTTAAAGTACATTATATAGCTTTAAGTATTCTCTGTAATTCTATCTGTCCAGTGCTGGCCAGAAGCCGGTGGGCTCCCCCTCTGAGCTGAGTTCTGTTCAAGGTTTCTTCCTGTTAGTTAGGGAGTTTTTCCTTGCCACTGTTTCCTTAGGCTTGCTCTCAGGGGGTCTCAGGCCTGGGAACTATGTAAAGCCGCTTTATGACAACTTGCATTGTTAAAAGCGCTACACAAATAAAATTTAATTGAAAAATTAAATTGAATAGTATAATATGACCCTGCAGAGGGCTGTGCATCTCCCGACAGGCCGTGTCCTCTCTGCGTCTCCCGACAGGCCGTGTCCTCTCTGCGTCTCCCGACAGGCCGTGTCCTCTCTGCGTCTCCCGACAGGCCGTGTCCTCTCTGCGTCTCCCGACAGGCCGTGTCCTCTCTGCGTCTCCCGACAGACCGTGTCCTCTCTGCGTCTGCCTCAGGAGGTGCACTCAGCTGGGCCAGGAGTGACACGCCTGCCAGTGTGGCGTTCTGGGGTTTTGCTTCTGGGGTTCGTCTCAATCGGGCTCTTACTTACATGGCTTATTGATTCAGTTACTGAGCTAACTGAGGAAACACTGAAAGGGGGATCGCACCGTGTTTGGCTGCTAGAGGTCAAACAGCCATCGACCCAAAAGGCAAATTTAACAATGAAAGCGCTCGCGGATGCTTCCGGAAGGCTGGCTTGCGGAGCGCTCTCTCACCTTGGCGAAACGGTTGCTGCCATGTCTCTCCTTGTGCAGGTTGTACTCCGTGAGCCTCTGACACACGTTCTCCACCACCTCGATGAAACGGATGTCCCTGCACAGGTGACACAACACGTTACCGCGCAGAAGCTGCACTCACAGGCTGTGTGTGAGAGGTCCTTTTTCGCTGCAGTGTTACCCACTGACTGGGGTTGCACTCATTACCCTACAACACACGTCAGTCTTTAAAACAGGGAAGTATCGACACAAAGCGTACCTTAAACACAACCTTAGAGTGCTGCATGTGTGCTGAACCACAGCAAGGGGAAGAGCCTTATAGTCAGGACCGAGAGAACAGTCCCTCCCAGCAGGGCAGTTCTCTAACCTTTGCTGTTCTAGGGGGAGGTAACTGTGAAAGAACTTTACATTTATGTTGAAAATTAATTGTGTTCTATGTTTTCCATTACATTACTGACATTTAGTGGCAATAGAGCTGACGAACAGTGCGACTTACATAAGTTTTGAGTTTTACATGTTATCCATTTATACAGACAGATAGTTATTGAGGCGATTCTGGGCAGCAGTGGCCCAGCGGGGAATAAAACCAGCAACCTTTCGGTTACGAGCCCCGCTCCTTACCACTACGCTACACTGCCGCCCTGCTACCTGTGTTCTGCTGGGTGGCTGTTGGGACAGCACTGTGATACACCGAGAAATAGCAGGGTAAATAATGATGACAATAACAAGATAATGATAATCTTTAATATTCACGCACCCACCCTTACCCCCACACTTACGATTTAACATATTTTATCGGCGGTGCCCCCTTCGCATCCAGGAAGCGGTAGTTCGTTTCAATAACCTCCTTGGTCTTCCCCGTCTCTTCAAACGCAGATTTCATTTCAATACTGACAAACTTGCACACTGATAAGACAAAAATAGACTCTGTGAGATGCAAGACACACTTGCAAGAACAGGAAGTCTCAAACCGACATAACGAACGCATCTAAATTTGGGCTGAATGATTGACGTGCGCCCGAGACCCTCATTCTTCCCCCTGCTGTTTCGCTTCTTCTTTAATACACGGCCGCTAAGTCCGCATAAATGCTAGCAGCTAGGTGTGAAGCGGAAGCAGACGGATTGCACAGAGAAAAGCCTCTGGCTTGCGTAAAATTCCCCGAAACATGGTCTTTTGCTCTGAAAATGAATAACTAAAATGCTGATGTATCTAGCCAGTTGGCCAGTAGCATGATGCTGTAACCATAGTAGCGAGTTAACTAGCTGAACAGTGCGATTACCTTCGCATTTATTTGGTAGATGCACCCAGTCTTCGTCGTCACCTTTCTTTGCCGCTTCGGACGCGGCAGACAGTAATGCCACACTGAGGAAAAGCAAGCTCTTCATGATGACTAAACGTTATCTGCGCAGTTTTAATAGATCTGCAGCTAAAGATCCATGCATGCTTCCCTTCTGCCTGCAGCTCCAACACATCCGCTGCACCGGGGTGCTACACGCCACAGCTGTCACACACCCACCAATCAGAAACAGAGTAGTGTCATCCGCTGACCAATCACAGAAGCACCAGCAGGCATGCGCAGTTGGTATAGCTGTGATACCGAAGAAATAAAGGGAAGTACGACAGGTGCACAATATAGTAGGCTACCGTTTGTTGTTTTGTGAGCTTTCGGAAAACAATAGTTCAGGTTTAAATTATTCATAAGTTTAAACCTTTTCAGCGGGTAAATCAATGCGTTCGTGCATGTCTTACAGATGCTCTACTTCTTCCGACCCCAGGCCTCAGCGTCTGCTCTAAAGCACTGCTTCTAACCTTCCCAGTGTTTAAAAGAAGGAAGCTAAGCCCTCCAGTGTGTCTCCCTCATATTCCTGTAAAAACTGACACTAATTCTGTCCATAAATCCCTTTCTGTATCACTTTTATACATTTACATTTTACATTTACATTTATTTATTTGGCAGACGCCTTTATCCAAAGCAACCTACAACTGAAGTAGAGTACAACACAAGCAAAAAGCCATCTGACAAAATTACCATGATTGGAGTTAGTCATGCTGTTCACAGTTTTTAGGAACTTACCTTAAATAAATGAGCCTACCACATCAGTATGATGTCCTTTGTTTTCAAGGGTCTGATACTGTCAAAATATTGTCTTTATCTCACCAAATTGCTTTTCCCAATGAGATGTCGGAAGTGCTCTGATGCAGACTGTTGTGAGGAGGTTAGGACAGCAGAATCACTGGCTATCTTCCGACGCAGACTGAAGACCCACCTTTTCAGACTTCATCTCGGCCCTACTTCAATCCCTGCCCCTAACACCTGCTACCTCTAGTATTTGATACTTATTTTATGTGTAGTATTGCAATATTATATATTTGGCTTCCTTCAGATTGTGAGATGACAGTGTGTGTTCTTTACTTCCCTTAGTGTTCTAGGCTATCTAGTTTCACATTAGTACAAGTTAACTTGTGCTAGTGCTTAGATGGTGTTGTGCTCACACTCACTGGTCTGGGAGTGTTGTTAGCCTGGTCTGACTCTGTTGCTCATTTAAACTGAATGGATACACTTCTGTTCTATTGTGCTGGAAGTCACTCTGGATAAGAGCGTCTGCTAAACGCATGTAATGTAATGTACCGTAATGAAACGAGTGATAGTCACATGAAAGTCACATCAAAGTATGTTGACTATGCAGTTACAAAATCATGAAAGGAAAGTCCCACTTCTGGAAGACATTTTCAACTGTTATTGATGGCGATGGAAAGTGACTTGTGTATGATAGCGGTTACTTGCAACCTGAAGTGCCTATATAGCCACAGTATTGATACGCGTTTGAGAAAGGACTACAAAACTACGAGAGTCATAACTGCAGAATCCTCACGGACACATTCTGACTTACTGTTATTGTTACTGTGTTGTTTTTGTAGTTATTGCTCTGATACTGACCTGATTTTATGGACTGCAGGGTACACAGTGAGTATACTGAGTGAGTATACACAGTAAGAATACTGAGATGTCAGAAAAAAATGTATAAAAACTCCAGTGTGCTTCAGTGTGAAAATGTTACAGAAGATAGTTGTAGAATTAATATGTTTCAGAGCTGCATTTCCATAGTTTTATACATTTCAGAACATGCATTTAAATCATTCTTCAGGGTAAATTTTATTTTAGATTTTTGAAATGTGCCAGTACTCTGATAAATAAAAATGGATACATGTTGGTGTTTTGTTTTTCCAGTTCAGTGCGGTACTTGGTTGTGATGTAGTTATGGCATGTATTAAGATGCATGTCTGGATCCATTTCTGTAATATATATGTATATTCTGTATGTATAGTTTGTTTTGGGATGTCACTTTTTGAGTACATTAGGTGGCAGTCATGTTTGATGTTGGGAGGTGGGCTTATGTTTTAAATGGTCATGCCTGTGGGGTATGGTGAACTTCACAGTTTCTTTCTGCAACATGCAGTCAGCTGCTTTTCAGACTAATTAAAAATTACAATTCATTTTTGAAGTTATAATTTGATTTTGTAATGAAATGCAATGTAATGTAATGTATTTTTTATTTTTCTACACATATAGTGCTACTCAAATTTAAGATGAAGATTAAGTTATGAATGAGGCTTCTCAGAGCATTGTGTGGTGTTGGTCCTTTTTGTGTTGATGGCAGTTACATGTACAACATGTAACTTAGGCCTGTTGATGCTATAAACGTCATTGTATAGGAATAAGATTACTCATTTTATCATAAAAATGTATTTATGATATGTCAACAATGAAAGAACAAAGGACAAAAACTATACCTTAAAGTACCATATACACTCATAAATCTGAAGAAGTGGAAGGACCTTTATTGATTTTGTGATTTAAAATGTGTTCATTTAGACCAATAACATAATATAACACAGATACACATGGACATTTCAACTGTGAGAAGCTGGCTGGAAAAACATTGTAAAGCATGGCGAAGCATATTGAATTGCTTGACTGATGAGTGGCTGTTGGTTGGATTTATTGACTTTTTTATTGCTTGTACTAAGTCTGAAAGATTACATTCTCTATAGATGTAAAATAAAAAACAGGAGAAAGTTACAAAAATAGGCCTTATTTTGATGTTAGTAATGTTAATGACAGACTATTTTATTTTCCTTATCAAGGTGTTTTGTGCCTGAAAGCATTTTTGTTCAGACTGAAAATATTGCACTGGAATAACAAGGAAAAATAATGAGACCAACAGTTATTTACATTAAATGCTTTATTGAAATTTTCAGCCATTAGCCCAGCAGAAGAGTGTTTTTCCCCAAAGATTATGTGGTGTTTATGAAACATGACATATAAGGTCTTTCATCCATTTGTGTTCACATTTGGAGGAGTTTAACATCTCTAATGACATCATCCCTTAGAACACCAATTTCAGCACACCCCCACTTCACTCTTACGTGTCAAGGAAGCAACACCTCATTTTGGTGAGAATATTTGCGAGAGGAAAGATAGAATATTGAAGTTTTAATAGGAAGCAGGCGACACTTTTTTATTGTAGCCATTTTTCTTTTTTCATTTTTCATCATGGAGGATATCGGCAAGTAATGAAGCATTCTGTTTTGGCGTTACAAGATCTCAGCGCTAGCGTTAGCGGTTTTTCCGACTGCGAGCGTGGCTTTCGGAGGTGCAAACACACCCTCTTCGTAATGCACTGGCAATTTCTCCTTGTCGCAGGCGATGATGATATGTCTCGTGCTACCGTTTCCCCTGTAGTTGCACGGGGGGCGGTCTGAACCTCCCTTGAGTTTGCATGTGATCACATAAAATGGCTTTAGTGACTGGCGGAGAAGTCTGCCGTCGGGCGTGGTGTACGGTTTACCGGCACGCTGACAGACACGCTTGATGTCGTTTTTTGAGCCAGTAACGATGAAGCTGTTCACCTGTTTGCAGGTGTGTTGCTGGTCATCGCCGTAGATCTTTCTGTCTTTCATCTCACCATCACAGTCCTTGGTGCCCATTCTCTTTACGTAGTGCTGCCTCAGGAACTTCACATATTGCTGATTCACTGCCGTCACAGCCACGACCAGCAAGAGCACCAAGCAGGCAATCTTCATGTTAGCCCCTGAGAGGAAAACAACAACAACAACAAAACATGAATAATCTGTATTTTCCCCAAGAAAATGCAGGTTTTTAATTAAACACCTAATTTGAAAACTGTCTGAAATGACTTGTTAATCCTTTTTTTCTGTGGAGTGGCATGTATGTTTCCGTATGCTCTGACAGAATACGTAGAATGCACACTGGTTTCCTCAAACTCAGCACCGTAACAGGGCATATTGTTTGAAGACTATAACTTTGCCCTGTGCGATTCCATTATAAAGAGGACATTACCAACATTTTTATGACGAAAAGATGCTATTTTGTTCCTATGTAATCGGTGCCCTATGAATATATCTGTTGATAGACAGATAGATAGACAGATAGTTATTACATAACCATCATTTCACATTCTGTGATCTGTCCTACAAGGCTACAATGATTGCAACCTAATCTACAACACATAATCAGCCAGCTCTCAACCATTTCTAATTGTACAAGGTTTGTCATCTGTAAGCACACTGATCTTTGTTTCTGTGACTACTGTATAGCACAGTAACACAACAGGGGCACCAACCTGTAGACCAGCGAAGGTTTGAGCAAGTTCACAATATTCTTCTGGCACCAGGAGTCTGAATGTGAGACACAGGTGAGGATGTCTTGCAGGTTAGATGTTGTCGAGGTGTGAATGTGAATGAAGCTCCGAGGTTGCTGTTCTGACTTTTATAGCTCCAGATAATACATATTATCCAGACAGGATGTAAGACCTGCTCAGCTACATGAAACGGAACCTGGCTAACCTGCCACACTGCCAACGTTCAACCCAAAGTTGTGACAGTTTGCAGAAGGCAAAATGCAAATCAGGATGGTTAAGATGAAGGAGCAGTCGCCTCAATGCCCATCTGAGCAAGCAGAGAGGGAGTATCCACAGGGAGGATCCAAAGACTTCAGAACAGCCACGTTACAATGAGCTATGTTTGTTAGACATTTCATCACACGGATGTATTTAGGTTGGCCAGTTTATCAGATATTTTGGCACGGAATTAATTGCTTGTGACCCTGATCTGTTTTCTTTTTCTTTGCATGTAACCAGAGCCACCTGAAGCCAAAAGGAAAAGGATTTTGGAAGGGTGGAGACCTTCAGGTTGCTGGGAACTGTAATCTCCCAAGACCTAAAGTGGGAGACCAACACCGTCTCCATTGCAAAAAAGGCCCAGCAGAGGACATACTTCCTGCGCCAAATGAAAAAGTTCAACCTGCCACAGGAATTGCTGGTTCAGTTCTACAGAGTAATCATCAAGTCTGTCTTCACCATCTCTATAATGGTCTGGTTTGGCTTTGCCACCAAACAAGACATTAACAGTCTACCGCACGCCATCAGGACAGCAGAAAAGATCATTGGAGCTAACCTGCCCAAACTTCAAGATCTTTTCAATACCAGAGCCAGGAAACGGGCAGGCAAAATCATGGCCGACCCCTCGCATCCTGGCCACCACATATTCAAATTCCTTCCCTCCGGCAGGTGCTTGAACTGTTAAACCAGCCACGTGACAACTGTATTTCTGCTATTGCATGTCAACAGTGTAATAGTTGTATATAACTATTAGTTGTATAGATCCATAGCCTGCATGCATGTATACTTTAACTCTTGTCCATTGTGCAATAGCTGTTCATATATACTGCATTCATTCTATACTTACTCCATTTCATGTATGTGTTCTGCACTACTGTTCTTTGTTGTAACACTACTGTTGTTCGGTATGCAAACACTACAAGAGGAACTGGAACCAAAGTCAAATTCTGTGGTGAAAGTTCTGGATAGTGATTTTGCACCACGATGCGACAGGACCACCAGACGCCGTTTGGTAGCAGAGCGTAGCGGTCGGGAGGGAACATAGGCTTGCAGTAGTGAGTTCATGTAGGTATGTGCAGTTTTGTTGGTTGTCCTGTATGCAAGCATCAAGGCCTTGAACATCATGTGGACAGGAGACAAAGAGAGGTGTAACGTGAGCCCTCTTTGGCTGGTTGAAAACCAGACGTGCAGCCGCATTCTGTATCAACTACAGAGGCTTAATAGTGCATGCAGGTAGGCCAGCCAAGAGAGCATTGCAGTAGTCCAGTCTTGACATGACAAAAGCCTAGACAAGGAGCTGCGCAGCATACTCAGATAGGTAGGGCCTGATTTTCCTGATGTTGTAGAAGCATGCTTGGCCAATAAAGTCTGGTTCTGATTCCAATTCTCATTCTAAATAGGAGTGGGGGGCTAACACAGTTTGGTCATTTGATTCTTTGTCTCTGAAGTATCCTTTTAGCAGGAAAGCTGCCATCATGGTCCCACAAGAGGCTAATGAATGTATAAGTCCACTGTGCATAATGAGACAAAGAAAAATGGGCATTATTATTGAGAAGTTTTAGCATCAGAGAGGGAATATAATCCCAAAGGCCTTTCTCATGCTGGGTCAATTTCAGTTGTCATATCTTCCACCATCTAACTGTCATAGACAGGCCTTTGCGAAAGAATGTAGCAGCAACACAACGGTTTCAACTGAAAGACGACAGAGCAAGATGTGACTGTTGCTCTCTCAGATGCAGATGCCTCTCAGGACAGTGCAGGGGAGAGAGGCCAGCTGGAACTCGCAGGCACAGAAACCAAACCAGCGCTTCAATAAAAGCAGAGAAAGACTAGAGTAAGGCTCAGCAAAATCCCAACTGATTTCATACAGGTACAGGACTGTACAGCTGTCTTCACATCACCATGGGGATCTGCTTCTGTCTAACACTGTCTCTCCAAAACAGAGTGTCCTCTCTCAAAGACAGACAAGCAAAACTCTACACAGACCTCCTTACAAGAGAGTCCTTTTAATGAATGAGTTGTGAATGAATGAATGAGTTCATGATATTGTTTTTATGGCACCAACAAAATGATCATCTTATGGTGCAGGCATTTGATCTGAAATCGTTTTGTGTGTCTGTGAGCCCTGCTTTTATGACCAGATCAGCTCAGCTCAGGGGTTCAGTCTGCTATGTTGTCAGATCCTGGCACAGCGAAGCCCAGGAGAGGTGTGGTCACAGCACACTCTCAACTTCACACCTGGATCTCTGGGTTCTGAGCTGCAGAGCGTGGTTGCCATGGTCACAGGGTCCAGTTCCTTATGTTGAGCCTGTCAGCTCACGTCTCCCTGAAGTTGAGCATGTTTCTCTGTTCCTCCGTTGGCAGTGTGCTAATCCAGACTTCTGAGGAGAGCACCCAGTGCCAGACTCCCACACACTAACACTCCTGTAAACAAACACTCTCACACAGTCACACTCCCACACACAAACAGTCCTTGCAACAGCCATTCATACTTGTCATACGTGTTGTGTATAGGAAGGGAGAGATTTAATGCGGAACCTCAACATACCCATCCACCAATGCTGGAAAGAGACACATGGTTACCGGTACAACTTCACTCACACAACACACACATGCAAACACTCAGACACACAAACACTCAGACCTGCAGCCTCTCACCCCCTGACTGAAAGTGATGCTGTATCTGTGGCTCTGTATGCCCTCCAGGTTATTGTGGTGCTGTTACTGGTCAGCTTCACAAAGTCTCCCAGTCCCCCAGGTTTTGCCATCACACAGTCTTTGATGATGTCGTGCTGTAGAGGTGCACTCGTCCTGTTCTGAGGTCATCATCTCTCCGTTTCTCACACAGGAGTGCTGAGGCAAGGCAGTGGCAATCCTCCCTTCCGCTGGGCTGCAACCAGTGGCCATTTTTCAATCTGCAGCTCCCACAGTGAACCACAAGGGGGCAGACAGTGACTGGAGAGTGAGGGAATCCCTGGGACTTCAGGGGCACTTCATAGGAATGTAGCCTGTCAATATCTGAAATGACCAAAACGATGCAATATACAGGGGGAGACAAAATGATGGGAACATTAAACAATATGTGGATGTTTATTAACTAATAATGAGCTGGGTCACCCTTTGCCTTCAGAACAGCTTCAATCGTTCTTTGAATGCCGTTATGCATTACATCTATTTCTAATGGGATGTTAGGCAGTTCTTCAAAAAGGAAAGCCTGCAGTTCTTTGAGAGATAAAAATTCTTAATGGCAACCCTGCCATAAATATGAGCTTTCTGAGGCTCACAGCGCACAGTTTTTGTTGAGACTGGGTAACGGAGGTGTAGCTTCAGTTCTGCGGAAATTTTTCAGGCTCTTGTTCTGTGGTTTTCAGCAGCTGTCCTCTAAAGTGTCTGTCTTTTCCTCTCAGTGAGCTTTTATTAGTGAACACTGTTCCTCTCTCCTGGGGCAGATTTTCCTTGTTTGGGGGATGCTGTCAATATTTTCAACACTGTTCCCCTTGACACACATTTTGCCGTTTGTGAGACTGACACATCTGCAATTTGGGCACCGACTATTAGACCTCTTTCAAAATCTGTTAGATTGCTCATGTTGCTTTAGAAATACAGTAAAATGTTGATTTTAAAATGCCGTTTATAGCAGAAACATATTGGTAACCAGTACTGGGATTAATGTGAAGCACTTCTGTGGACTTAATTGTAACTTAGGTACTTCAAAATATGACTCGTTTTTAATTTCATGTTTGCATTATTTTGTATAGCCCTGAACACCTACTCTATATGCTTGCACGAGGCCTGTGGGATAAAGAATCATGTGACTTGTGCGTCGCATTGGTTTAATAGATCAGGTTGAATCTGGATGACCAGTGTCTGATCTCTGAGAAACCTCTCGAATAGCGTGACTTAGGACACCCGAAAAATTTCCAGTGAGACAGAAGGGAGTTCCTGTGCAAAGAATGAACATGCTATAATTCATTTAAGAATTTTCTGATCCGTCGCGTCGGTTCGATCACACACCAAATGCCTTCATCTTCTGCCGTATGAGGCGTTAATGCCACTCCGTACCGTCCTCGCCTATCCTCAAGGGGGCGCGAAAGCGTAACTTTCGTGCACCCGCAAAGGCCACTGGGAAACTGGTGACGTCCATGAACGACATTTTAAACAAATTCCCGGGAAAAACTACAGCGCAAAGCATCTGGCGGCGACACTAATTTAATTTAAAATAACAACTTTAAAATAGTATATAAAGTTTCGCCTTCTGTTTATCAGACTTTCATAAGAACATGGTGCAGGAGTTTCAAGTCCTGAGGTGTTTTTCGTGCCAAACGTTTCAAGTACAGCAGGTAATGTAAGACACGAGTTTTAACATGAAAAAGTATGGCTGAAGTGACGCCAGCGTTAATGTCTTAAATATTAAATGTCTTAAACCTTAAAGAATCGCTATGCTGCCCACAGTCAGACGGATGTCGGCTTTAGTTAACGTTAGTGCGTCTCATGAACGGAGTTTCTTGATTTCAGGTGAAAAAGAGCAAAAAGTGGAACTGCAAAATGTGTGGGGAAAAGCAATCCCTGATAAAGGTAACGTTACCGCGCGCTTTTAAACTGTGTATAGGATCCGTGAGAAACCTAACTATCGCACATAGCTCATTTTATCCAAACATTTCCACGCAGTTTGCAGTAGGGAGGGTCATTTTCACGATCCGCCACCAGAGTGTAACCCGGCAGGTTGCCGACTCGCTGCTAATGTATCCCAGATAAACAGGGCAACGTGCGATTTGTGTTCCAGCTAAACCCTGTCCCTTATGTAAAGTTGAATAAATCCCTTTTAAACCTGAAAGATTTGTGTAAACCCGAGTTATGACTTTCTTATGTGATCAGTTCAAGGCTACTTGAGTTGTTGCCTGTGTTATGATGGCCCTCGTGTTCAGACTCTGTTTGAAAGTAGTATCGTTCACTAACACAGAGGAGGAGGAGGAGGATGATGATGATGGTGGTGGTGATGACGAAGAGTCCTGGTACAGTAGGACACATCTGTGTGGCTCTCTCCTGCAGGTATTCGGGCAGGGCTCAGGGGCGGACTGCAGACTCCACGTCCAGAAGCTCAACGCCCTTCGGGGACAGATGCTGGAGGCTGAGGCGGAGCAGGCAGGGTCGCCATGGTAACCCCGCTGCAGCAGAGCTGTCACTCACCTGTGCTGTGACCACGCCCACCCCTGGCAAACCCCCGCCAAACTGCATTCCTGTGTTCTGGTTATAGCAACAGCAGAACCAGTGCTGCTGTTCTGGTTTAGCTGGCAGTGTGGCTGCAGAATTTCAGTAGCTGAAATGAACACAACAATGCAGATTCAGTGCTGAGAATGATCTGATGCATTCGATTTAACATTTGCAAACGGAAGACTCCTTAGCATGAGCACTGTTTTCTGCTTTACATACAGTAGTTAATGTTACTCTGTTCTGACTCGTGTGTATGGCCCAGTAGACACTGGACACCATATGGTTCTTGTGCTGGTTTCTGCTGTTGAGCAACAGTAACAGAGAGAAGCACAAGCGCCCAGGTCTGAGAGCATGTTACTGTTTCAGAGTAACAGACTGAAATAATAGTAATGATCTGATACACCAGGCTGCACTGGTGCATTACTGTGGTACATCACTCTTCCTGTGTGCGCAGAGAGCGGGGAGTGAGGAAGCCGGCTGCAGTGGCAGCAGGGTGTCTGTGAGGGTGTTGAATCGCCAGTGTGTGGCTCGTGGTCCTGATGCTGCTGGTGTCTGTGTGGGCAGGGAGCAGGAGGAAGAGGAGGGACAGGAGGTGAGGGATCCGGACGATGAAGGTGTGAGCTGTGAACCCCAGCAGGTGAGCTGAATAAAGCGCCGTTACTGGGACGGTTTTTTACAACACAAACCCACATAGCTGTGAAGCAGGGCTTCCCTTTACTAAGAACAGGTGTTATGTGTTGCGCCTCTTTATTTCTGTACACTGTTGTTTCACAGTGTTTCTTTTTCACCGTTTGCCTGAACTCACAGTTGATTTGCTCCACCCCTGTGTGTGTGAGGCTGGGTGCTGTTGTCTTTATGCTATGAATGTGCAGTCAGATTTTTAGCAGATAAAGTGGAGATGTTATGACAGACAGAGGCCTCAGAGCTGATTTCAGTGTTGACATCATGTCAGAATCATCCTTAACAAAAGCAAAGTGTTACGTATGTATTATAGAGGAATTGGGGAGGTCCCCTAGTGAGCCTGAAGCCTGAACCCCTACAGCCCATGAAATTTCTGTTCTACAGCATTTTCCCATACTGTAAATGCAGGCCCTGTAGTGCAAAACTGCAAGACCACTAAGAACTAAAGAACTAAAGTGCCAGGAAATGGAGTCATAGCTGACAGGGGCTTCTTTTTGTGTTTTTAGGGAGCGGATTATATGTTGAGAGTGAGGGAGGTGTTTCTAAAGAGTGTTTCCTGCAGGGTGTGGAGGACAAGATCAGCCGCTGGAGTAAGTACCTGGGCAGAAGAGATGAGGAAGAGGAGGAGGAGGAGGAAGAGGAGAATATTTACACAGACAGAAATGCCCTGCGCCCCACCTGGAGGTATTCTCTCCCTCACCTGTCCTTGTGCACTGAGGCGCTGGGTGTGTCAGGGTGAGGAGTGACCCAGGGGCTCACTGCAGCTCAGACTGTTTGGAAACTGGCCTCACGGACACTCTCTCTCGAGACTGGGGCTCCCTGGAGCTACTGCAGCATGGGTAACACCAGTCATGTCCTTAGGCTGTATACAGCTGATTATGGACTGGAAGAGGTACAGCTGTTCCAGTTATTCTGTTTTTGTGTGCAAGCCCAGTATCCGCGCTGCTCAGTGATTAGTTATTGTGTGTTCAGAGAATGTACTGCTCAGTGATTGGTTATTGTGTGTGTTCAGAGAATGTACTGCTCAGTGATTGGTTATTGTGTGTGTTCAGAGAATGTACTGCCCAGTGATTGGTTACTGAATTTACGATTGCATATGACAGCAAGCGAAAGAGGACCTGGGGGTTTGTGACTGGCTCTGGAGAGTCTGCTGGAGCTGACCGCAGTGGAGCTGACCGCCGAAGTGCTGACCGCAGTGGAGCTGAGGACTACTGGAGTCCAAACAGGCTGAGAATGGTAAAAATCTGACCTCTGTGTTGTGTAGCACACAGCTGTTTTCTTGTGCCCAATTGTTTCAGTCCTGCTGAACTTCTAGGGAGAGCTGGAAGGATTGTGTTTGTGTGCTGGTGACCTTTTGTGTTATGGAGCTGAATCCAGTGTAGGATTGGCAGGTGCCTGTCTAGGGTGGGGTGGAGGTCATGTGACATTATTTATTTAGTAGATTCTTATTCTGTGCTGACCTGCATGACCTGCGCAGTGCTGATTTCTCCGGTTTAACCTGAAGTTCACGTTTGAGGAGTAGCTTGAGAGCACAGTGTGCATTGCTGTGCTCCGGATTTAAACCTGCGACCTCCTGCCATGCACAGCTGCTCACCCACACTGCCTGTTATCATCAGCATCACTCTCTCTGATTGCAGCAGAGGGGGGAGGAGCATGACACATCCTCGCAAATTTCCCATAATTCAGCAGTTCCTGGCACACTGCTCCCTGCCTCTGAAGCTGCTGGAACCAAGAGACAGGAACTTCAGAGCAAGAGCTCCAAATGGGACAGGTTCCTGTCTCTGCGCTGGAGCGGGGAGGAGGAGGAGGAACGAGAGGACCTACACTCTCCAGCCCAGGGAGACCCCCGCAGGAGCACCCCTGAGGAGCCACTGCGCCCCCTCCCTGCCTGCAGCTCTGCCTCCTCAGCTGGAGGTATGAACTTTGCAAACAGGGGGTTTGTGGGAAGGTCTGTGAGAGGTCCAGTGACTGTGATTGACAGCTTGAAGTCTCCTCATCATGCTGCTGCCCAGGATGCAGCTGTTGTAAGACCTGTCAGCCCTCAGACCCCGCCCACTCAGTGGCCCCGCCCCTCCATCTGCTCCCTCTTCCACACCGATGAAGATTTTGATGACACGTTTTAGCTGGAACGGTTGGTCCCGTTTCTCATTTCCTGTCTTGTCTAGCGTACTGGCGTTAGTAGTTTATGGGGACCTCTGAAGAGGGTTTTATTCTCCTTGAATAAATTTCCTGATTTGTGCTGTTGGTGTTTTGTGGGTCTTGGCTGAGGGGTTTATGTGTACATTAATGGATGGATGTGGATTTAAAAAAAAAAAAAGACAAACTGAGTGATGCTGAAGCACTTTATTCAAGACAGACAAGGCAGTTTTCAAAGACAGTTTCTCAACCTCTACTGGGTCATTAAAGTAAACCACATTCATCGAGACTGACATGAAGGCATCTTCCAAAATGGCTGCTTCCTTTAGGGATTTTAAAGTGTTCTTGTGCTTTTTAATATTCATAGAATCTAAATTCCTCAGGGCTAAAGAGTTCAATTGTACTTTGCAAACCTGATTTGGTCAACCATGTTTTTTCAACCTTAATTTCAATGGCTTCTGTATACCCTTAACCAAAAGTAAAATTACAAGATCTCCTTCAGACCTTTAAAGAGTGAAACGGCTCATTATTATAAGTAGCTGAGCTTTGAGTAATAAGATGAATTATTTCTAACCTTCAGATTAATGTTTGACTACAGATCCTTTATGCAAAATGTCTAAGCATTCTTTTTTAAAATGATATGAGTATGGTAAGAGGCATATGCAAATGAACAGGAAGTGTAGAGTACGATTCAGAGATGGAAGAAATGCAGGAATCTTGGTTTTGCTATAGGGTAGCTGCGGTCGTGGTCGCGGTCGTGTGCGGTGAGATGACCGCGGTTGCGGTCACCATGTGACTTTGGCGCTACTTCTGAGAGCCCGGCGGTTTGGAGTACTGGATGGCGTCCAGCGCTGCTCCGATGTCGTAGTTCTTGGTGTGGAGCAGGCGGGTCAGCCAGCCGCCGTCGTCTGTGGCCCATGGACAGCATCTGGGACAGGGACTCCACCAGCTGCGGGTCAGCGTCTGCACACACAGGACCGGAGCACAACCAATCAGGTACAGCTGAAGCCCATGGACAGTTCCATCTGGGATTGGGACTCCACCTCTCTGCAAGGAAGGCTCAGATTGGCCATAAAGCGCCACTGTGGGGCATCTGGTCATGCCACAGTAGAGCATGCATGGCTACAGGTCAGGAGGATGCAATGTCAGAGTAAACCTTGCATGAGGTGGGGGCCCAGGATGTGAGGTGATACGGTACCTTGCGGCAGGTGGGGGTACAGGATGTGAGGTGATACGGTACCTTGCGGCAGGTGGGGGTACAGGATGAGGTGACAGGATGTGAGGTGGGGGTACAGGATGTGAGGTGATACGGTACCTTGCGGCAGGTGGGGGTACAGGATGTGAGGTGATACGGTACCTTGCGGCAGGTGGGGGTACAGTGCAGCCTCCCGCAGGCCGGTGGGGCCCTGTGCAGACACGTTGAGGGGCCCTGGCTCGTCACTCCCCTCCTCCATCCTCAGGGACTGCAGCTCCCCCGTCGAGGGGTCCACCTCCTTCGGGCAAAGGTGCGTCCACTCCTCATCGCTGCCCTGATCTTTCTGCCCCTGGGGGGTATATGGAGGGAGGGGTGTGCTTACTGACACAGCAGCCACAGTAAAGAAGCCTGTCCACGCAGGGTATTTCACCAAAAGTGAGAGGCTTTCCCTGTGGCAAGGGGTTAGGATGTCCAAAACCAATGTTCACACGACCTGAAAGCGATTTAATGAACTGTACAATGTTTGATCAGCTGTTTGAACTTTGCGTTGTTGGGCATGTAATGCGTACTTGGATGCACAATTTCGAGGCCCTCTTGCAGAGTTCACAGCTTCAAATGGATGTTTGGCAGAAAATCTTCACAAACTGCAGGTGGTTTCAAGAGATCTGCTGAACCACAGTGCTTAACCTGGTCTTAATGCAATAGGGGCCATGTCCCAACGTGTGAATTCACAGGGGTCCGTGTTAGTGAGCCGAGTAAGTAAAATTCATTAAAACCTGAACTACATCCAGAAAACCAGCCCATCTGAGCAACCCAGAACACTGTCTGCTGCTCAGCTGTGTGGGTGCAGAATCAGGGCTGAGAGAGTTACCTGTTCACAGGTGAGAATGCAGGTGAGCTTACCTTCGTCCCGCTGGCGTTGCTCCGCAGACTGCTCTGCCTCTCTGGAAGTGCCTCTCCCTCACCCTCCCTGCCTCCGCCCTCAGACTGGGCGCTGGGGGGGCCTCCAGAACCCGGCGGAATCGGGGTGACTTTGGTCCGTTTCCCATCGTGCTCCACATCAATGTCCACATCGATTCCTGTGGAGGACGGGAGGTGCTTTAATGTCTGCGCTGAACGCTCTGCATTCTCCCTTCTGTTCTATCTAGAGAGGCTCACAGCAGTGTGGTTACTGTAGTTTAGAGGGGTGCAGAGAGGCTCACTGGGGTAAATGGTGGTGTTCAGACCTACCCAGGGGGCTGAGCATAGCGGCCACGCCCTCTCCAATGTTCTTCAGGTACTCCACATTAGCCTGGGAGGAAGTGGCTCCATCTGTGGGGGGAGGGGAACCGTCAAACCAATGAAAGAGCAGCACTCGGCTGAAGGGGCGGGGCTGGGTTTGCAGGGAAGGGCGGTGTGCTCACCAGGTTGGGTCTGGCTGTTCTCCGGGGGAGGGGTGGCTTGGGAGGCAGGCTGGGCTCCGGATGGGCCCGGCTGGGGCTGGTTCTGGTTCTGGTGCTGGTTCTGGGCACCAGCCCACATGCAGTGGGGCATGCCGTGTCTCATCTTGCGCAGCCACTTCCCACGGGAAACCACTGCGGACAGAACCGGAGACACGCTCAGACACAACCAGACAGACTGAACTATCCAATCCGGAGAACAACTTCGAAATGCACAGAAATGCTGAGAACAGAATCAGGAACTCTGGCTCATTAGGGGTGTGTTCTGTGGATATGCAAGGCTGGTGTCTCACTGGAGCGTCTCTCCTCTCAGACACAGCAGCTGTCTCTACTGGTCCCTAGTGGTGGAATGAAATTCCCCAGGGGAATTTCAAGCACTACCACAAGTTAACTTGGGGGGGCGCTCACCTCGAACATGCTGTTGAGGGGGTGCCAGATGGGCATGAGTGGGTGCTCCTTGTGGAGGCCCTTGGCCTGGCAGGAGGAGCACAGGTCGTAGTCCGGGCAGACAGTGCACTTGAAGCGCGTTCCCGCCACCGCGCCCTCGCAGCCGTCACACGTCACGTTGGGGTGCACCATGGGGTGGGGTGGGGGCGGGGGCGGCATGTGGGGGGCTCCAGGAGGGGGGGGGAAGGGGAAGTGGGGGGACCTGGAACCCCTGGGGGTGGAAGTCCCGCTTGTGTTCTTTCTTCTCTGAACGGAGAGACGCACAGGCGTTAGAAATGCAGTGTGAGCTAGGGTTCTAAGTGATAAACTTAATGACTCCCCCCACAACTCACAAGGTAAGCAGGGAGTGGAGCACTGACACAGCTGGCATTCATGTGGAGGATGCAGTCACGCAGTCAGCAAACACAGTTCTGATTTACAACACATTACATTATCAGGACCTTCAGATACGAGCTGAAGTAACAGCAATAAAGCTGTCCTGATGAGGAACAGATAAATGCTGCTTTGACAACAGTGCTCATTCGCAAGGTAAACTGACCTTTACCTTTGATAAAGATGCGGAAAGTGTCATCCTTCACACAGGACAGTCCCATCATCAGCTCGTCATCTGAGGAGAAGGCGATCATGTCCCCATCCTCATCTGTTCACACACACACACACACACACACACACACACACACACAGAGCAGTAAGTGATTATGTCAATGAACTCATCCATTATTTACATTAGGATCCTTATCTCGAGCCTTGCTGTGATCGACTCCGTCACGTGATCTGCGCTCCGCGTGACTCAGTGGCAGTGCGTGACAGCGATCCAATCCTGCGGTTCTCTTCAGTCACGTGACAGTAAAATCAACACAATTTTTCCGTAACAACAACTCCAAACACTCCCTTTTAAAACATCGTCCTGAAGGACGTTCTCCTTTCCCACTGGACACGACTAACGTTCTATATTGGTTCTAGACGGCCTAGAAAACATTTTATAAGACTGGTAAGACTTTATAAGTTTGATAAGAAAAGGAAAAAGAAAGAAAACTAGGCATGTGTCAGTAAACCTCCCCCGGTCTCTTTACTTAGGTCACGTGCTTCATACTTGTTTCTCCACCTGTTCTTGACATAGTAGTTTCATTATATGTAATAACTTTATCTCGAATCCCTTCTAACTGATGAAACGTTACACAACCGTGCAATAGGTCCGTGTGGTTTTATTCATAACCGATTTATGTTTCCCACCAGGCACAGAGGCGTGACTTGCAACTTAATACTTCTGTAAGTAGACGAAATAAAATTGAACCGGTACAAACAGCGACCCATGAAGTAATCTCGGAAACTGCAATAAACAAAAGCAAACCGGACTAAGCAGGCCCGATTATTATGCCTTAAAATTAAAAATAAAAGACAAAATACCACGACAAGTAGAATTTCCAAAAGAACCAGAGTCGTTGCGCTTGTTTACCTTTGTAGTACATCTGATAGGTGGCATTCCGGAGGCTTTGGAAAACGTCCGCCACCTTCCGATTCAGGTACTCGAAACTGGTCGACACGTCTTGGTCGACGGCAAATCGGCGGATTTCCCTCTGCACGTCCTCCTTGCCGAGGAGATACGCTTTCACTGTCATAGACATGGTCGCTTCTTTTCACCGGGTCTCAACCGTTTGGATCTGCGACGGAGTCTCTGTTGCGCAGCTAAAAATTGCTCGGACCGCTACGACTTCCGATCAGCTGTGCTGTCTCTCTTGTAATCGCTGGCTCGTATGGTGCTCTGTGTCCCGTGTCGTTACCTATGACTTTATACGGCACGTCAGCCAATCAAGATGTGACGAGGGCTGATCAGGCGTCTAAAACCTCCCCAAACCCTTCCCTTTCCTCTTGTTATTGTGCGATACAGGAAGCGTCGTACTGTACACAAAGGGGAAGGGCCAAAGAATGAGCGCTGAAGGGCGAGGAATGACAAAGCACTTTCTTAGAGGGAAATCCCCGCGCCGGCTCGCTTTGTTTTCTCCAAAAATAAACTAATATGGATGTTTTGGTAATTTTAACAGCATCATCAAGCAGATTTTCCTTGAGATCTGCAGTACACATACGTATTTAGTTTCTTGAAATAACTCGTAAAACGTTCAATTTGTAACCTTTACGTATAGATATTTTGAAAGTTACGTTAGGTGATTGCAGCAACGTTAGTGAGGATGCTGCGTCATTATGAGTATAGTGTTTGGAAAGGGGATTCTGAGAGCTGCTCCATAATACCCGTGGCAAAGATTCAACCTGTCTCTCATCTGCAATGTCTGTCCAGTGTATCTGAGGTACGCTTGTCCTTCGGGGAGGTTTCGGCTGCGATGCTATCTCAGAGTGGTGGAATAGAAGCTGATGTATGCATTTTGGCCTTGCTTCCCGTTCTCATGTCTTACCACAGCACGCACAGGTTATAGCCGAGGCTTTCAAACACTGATCAGCCCATGCTGAGTTGGTTTAGTCAAGGCTAATGCGTAAGATTAAGGATTTGGACTGAACGACGCTGTTAATGAAAAATCCCTTGGTAGCCATCACCTGATTGGCAGAATATTGCTGGGACGGTTTTAACTGAATTCTTTGATACCAGTCCGATACTACAGAGCTTTTAGGGAGAGCAGTCAGAATAAATTTTGAATATAGCCATAATGTGGGTGTGAGGGGAGATCAGAGAACCTGTAGGGGGCATGTGGAGAGGACCAGGGCAGGGGGACAGGTCAGCCTGGCCCTTTTTGGGGGTCACCCCTGGTTTTCAGAATGAAGTTTGGGGGTCTCACAGGAAGGTGTGCTGTGAAAGCCGTGATAGAGTTTCGTCAGATTTCTGATGCTGTGAAGCTGACAGAGGAAACAAGGCCTTAAAGAAGCAGTGCTGGGCTCATGGTTGGCTCAGACAGTTGTTCAGAGTGCAGACTGAGACCTACAGCTCAGGTTTGAGCCTGGCCGTGTTGTCTGCCGTAGGCCTGGGTATGCCCACAATGGTTCCCTCATTCCACCCTACGACTTGCTCTGTCATGAGGAAAATATGGCTACCCTCCAAATGGTGTCTGCCTCTTGGTGAATTGTGGGACTGACATTTACATTTAGATTCCATTCATTTAGCTCTTATCCAGAGTGGCTTCCATCACCAAAGATCAGAAGTGCATCCATTCAAGCTGAATGAGCAACAGTGTCAGACCAGGCTAACAACACTCACAGACCGGTGACTTTTAGTGTGTAAAGCAGTTGTGGTTGGAGTGTGTATATGAATAGTATTGGCTGCCAGTGCAGAGGCTGCTATAATGAAGGTGTAGCAGGATGACCTGGAAGCTGTTGTGACTCCTGGTGTCCCAGACTGCGGCCTCTCATTGACAGACAAGCGACAGACTGTCCAGTTTTCAGCGTACTGATGGTATGGCATTTTCTCTTTTTAAATGGGGGAATATTGCCTGTTTTATGTTTTTCTCTTATAAGGCTTCCAATTCAGCATATTTAATTACCAAGCTATTTGGTACGCTAAAAATCAAGCAAAGGTTTGTTATGAGTGATCAATGAATCAGACGAATGGCAAAAAATTCAAGCAGTTATACACAATCCATGTACGTTATTTCTCTAAAAACAAACATCAATAGTGATGTTCTGATGCATTCGCAAATCACATATGACTTCAAGTTATTAAATATTAAACGGACTAGCACCATGGAAGTTACCTTTTTTAACAGTCAGACAAATGAATAAATGTTGCAGAGTTCGCTATTTAATATGGCTACAATATATTTAACATATTTCTAGTTTTTAAAAAAAAAAAAAAAAAAAAAACGTTAGGAATTCGCAACCTTACTAAAGCCTTTAGTCTTTTGCAAGAACATGTACTAATGACGTCATGTCGTAGCGCTGGAAGAGGACTACGTACAGCATGTCCCTCCCTCGCGCGCTGGGTGGCGCTGCGTCACCTGATAGTGACTCACACGAGTCATATGATGCTTTTTTGTTTTCCAGTTGACATCATTTTTGCTTGCGTGTTTTATACATCGCGAATAATCAAGAGCTCACCCGAGAGTTCTAGAAACGAACAAACGATGATTATGATATATGTAAAATACAACGATAGACAGAAAGTACTGTATACAGTGTTTTGTGTTATGTACTGTTCTGAGAATATACCAAAAGAGAGTAGCTTATAGGTACCTAATTATATATCAGTATTGTGCAGAATAATTTAACTAATCATTAAGTCTCGTGGGAATAAAATATGCGCTCCTATAGCCTACATACTTTAAAATTCTGCTTTAGTCTCTTATTGTAGTATACATTTTGAATTTAATTGTTTGGCATGTACTGAAGCGAGGTATCTGAAGAGAATGACCTTTACCAATTAGAAACTGTGCCCGAGGACTCGCGGTACCGGGATAGGTGGTTCCGCAACTGTGTTCGATTCTGCTTACCTCTCTTTTTCTGTATCCGCGGAATCATTATTTTTGACGCTAGGCGGCACTGTTACTCCATAAACCATCTTTGTCGTTTAAATGATTTGTAATATAACAAAAACACTTACAGAATCATTATGCCTGGGTGACAAACAGTGCTTAATTTTAAATATGGAAAAACATACATCAATCTAAAATGTATTGTTTTATGCGGTCTAATGGAATTGGTCTGGTATTTAAACTTGCAGAGTTAGTGGCCTGATCTCAGAATTTATCCTTTGAAAATGCCAGTGAAAAATGGACTATAGTTGTATCTACAAAGTGGTACTTAAAACCAGTTTACATCTAGAGGGTGACTTCCGCCTAAAGGTTTCCCGACAGTCTGCAAGTTAATAAGGAAAAATTAGCATGTTAGCATCTTTCAGGACGGACAGTTTACATCCTCCCACGCAATGCAAACAAGCCCCCCCACGGAGCCTACACAGGAGAAACAATACAGACCCCGGACGGCAGGACTGACTTTTAAATAAGTTCAGGGTGGCTTCCTTTCATTTTTGAATAGCACTATTTGCTTCTTCAGTCTCCATCTCTGTTCGGGTATCAGACCCCGTGTACTGGCTTGGTCAGTCCGCTCTGCTGGTTCAGGGCACCTGACTGGCCTTTGCGTTTGTAGCTGCAGGTTCAGGCTCTGTCCTCTGTTTCGCCCCCCATGTGGTGGAACCAGCTTCCTGTAGCTCCCGCCTCCAGCTGGCTCAGGGATGCCCTGTGAGTTTCCAGGATTCTCCATGCAGAATCGTCAAGATGGATTTTTTTTTATCATTTCCTGGCGTGATGACGACCGGTCCCTGAAAAGCAGGGACTGGTACCCTGGCCAGAGATGGCAGGGAGGGCCTGTTTTTCCCGTCTGATCTCTTAAATGAATAATGGGATCAGGTGAGCACGTGTATCTGATGAAATGCTGAGCACCGCAAACACAGGGTCAGACGCATTAATTTACAGTATTAATTGATTCTGTTATATCATTAAGAGCTCGGGTGGAACAAAAAACAGAAACGCGTTCTGCTCTGTGGAACTAGGGTTGCCGACCCCTGCTTTAAGGTATTACAGCTGTCTTTTAATAATTCATAAGTACTCAGCCGTCTAAGGTCAAGTTCCGCCGCAAACGTCTCAGGTGCTGTTACCATGATACCATGAATTAAAGTAGCGCTCTTGTCTCTCACGCAAACCTCCAGGGGGAGACAGGGTTCGGCTAACAGCGGCCTGTGTTGCGGGATCAGGTTACCGCGGCCGGGGGAAGCACTGAATTCAGATGACAGTGCCGCACAGTTCTCCTTGTGCGGAGCCGTGATAGATTCGATGTTTGAAACATGGGCTTTTACCGTGTGTCTGTCGCGCTACATTACTCTTCTACTACACACTCCAAACATAAATCAGAATTTGTCTAGATCGTAACTAATAAATACCGACATCTACACATTCCTGAGCAGCTTAGGCTAAATCAATACAACTTAAGAATTTCACAAATCTAATATAATTAGGATAGGGTCATGAGATGAAATGCGATTGCTGTCAGATTATGAGGTCAATGGAGGAACGACGCTGCAAAGCTCGCAGAAACCAGCGAGATTTCTGTTAAAGAAGGGTGTAAAAATATGATAAACGCAAGCATATATTTGAAATGTCTGGAAAATGGAAACGTACTCAGAATCTGTTGTTCAGTCCCTTAAATTACCAACCATTGTGAAATAATTTAAAAGATACTTTTGGTTTCTGCAGTTTATTTGTTGTTTTGGTTGTTTTGAAACTGTACTGGAACTGTCACGGGAACGTGACATTTTACTTCTGTGGAATTAAAGTTGGAATTGAATCATTTCATCCATTTTGCTGATTGAAGAGGCCGAGTCTCCGTCTTGTGTTCGTCAGCTGCCGCGATCGTATCTTAGAGCCAAGGCGGGGTGTAGCTGACAGTGTCCGTCTGGTGGACATTAATCTGCCTTCAGTGGCTTTTTCAGTTAATGAGAATTCTTGCAGTTCCACGCTTGGAAAAGGTCCACTGAAGAAGAAGCGAATTGTCATTTGCGGTGACTTCTATGCATTGTATAACCAGCAACGAGACATTTAAAATGACCGCAGTTCACTCTTCATGGCAAGTCACAGAGACCAAGTGTTCGAGATCGATTTCCCCGAGAAGTTAGGTAACCCAACACCGACAAATGGCGCCTAGTTATGGGGATCACTTTTCAGACGACAGGCCTGAAGACTCTTCTCCAACGATCTCAACGTTCGAGGGGTGAAAAAAGATTAACGCGTCTGCTGGGTGTCTTCTTATAAGCGCCAAAAGGCTTGACTACATGTAGCCCGTTGTGCGGTGGTTTATGGGCTATACAAATGAACGCAAATTTAAAAGGAGAAAACACCAGTTTTTATGGGGTGCAGACGACTGGCGCAGCGCAGTTTGTTCTGACAGCTGAAACAACCATTTTAATTCACTAGGAACATTTCGGTATCAAACGTCCCGTCGTCTGGCCTGTTGAAACAGTAATATACTCCACCTTTAAAGTTCCTGTGTTTCTCGTTGTGTAAAATTAGCCTGATCAGCGTGAATATTGTTAATCAATTACATGTAGATACAATAATTGCACATCTATAAGTATGGTGTCGAAGGTTTAGTTTCTCCAAGTTACATGTATAAGCAACAATCCAACAGTTTTAATCTGATTTATGATAAACAACTGCTAGAAAAAATGAGCCTAACCTTCCCCATCTAATCATACCAAGGACACAGACACCACGGGGGTAATTGATACACGTGAGGGGCGAATTCTTTAATATTACCTAATCTCAAATCAATAATTTAAATAAGTGGCAGATGGCTTCACTGTATTGGTGTCAACCCTTGTTCAAAGCTGTTACATTTTTCTGAGGAAAACGATCACAACATACATAAATCTCCCGAAGTTGGTTTACATGCATACATACCTCTTCCTACACATGAATGGGATTACAAAGAGGCATACATGGACATACGGGCCTCTGCTGACGCTGAAAGGTGCCTGTTGGTACATGTTCGGTAGATAAACACTGGCAGCGGCAGCGGGTAAATTACAGGGAGGAAACTGGAACGGGCAGCTGGGAGGTGACCCACAGTAAAACCTCATAAATCAGGAAAAACGGGTTCCGGAACGTTATCGGTTCGAATCTGAGTTTTCTGCCTCCTCTCGACCCTGTAGTATTGTGTCGATATGGACAAAATAATTATTTGAAAACACGATGCATTTTTAGGTGCACATTTTGGGGCGGACTATATTCGCAAGGCCTTTCATAAACTAGCGTGGCTCAATATGATCATAGCTCAGTATGTGCGCATTTTTTCTCATTTGTAAGACTGAAATATGTCATACGCTTACAATGACAATTATCTGACTGAAAAGAAATGCAGCACTGCGCCTTGTTGCGAGAGAGCGCGTAGCTGAGCCCGTTTGCTATTGATTCTTGTCCTGCCGCCTCCGTGTTAAAATGAGCCCGGCGTTTCTGCGCTGCTGGTGTCCGGCCGTATGGCTGCGGAACCGCGCGCCAGGCCACTGTCAATGAAATGAGTCGCCTATGAAAACGAAGCTGTAGGGCCGCTGGATCGCGCGTTTCAGACGCCCACTGGCGCTAATTCGTGCGTCTTTCTCTTTAAGGAGCTCCTGGCTACCCGTGCCCGTGAGAGCCTTCCCCCTTTTTGCGCTCCCCTCCCCAAACCCACGGTGCCTGAGTGTGTGTGCATGGCCGACGCACAATAACAAAAACTGCTCGCCGCGTCGCAGCTCCGCCGAAACGCAAACGGACCTCGCAACAGCCGCCCCGCGTTCGGTTCGGACATGATCCCGGTGATCCGGAGATGAGGCTCCGAAATGGCACCTTCCTAACTGTCTTGTTGTTCGGTCTGTGCGGATTCATATCGCTCTCTTGGTACACCGCATTCAGCAATTCTAAAGGTAAGCTTTCAACCATACGGGGCGAGGGGCGTGTGTATTTTGGAGGATATCGCTAGAAAAACACAAACATACAAATGCTGTATTTATACACCCCATATTAACCGAGCGGATCTGCTTCGAAAGGGTTTGCTATATTATGGCGTATTTCAGTTTTCAGTGATGCAACGAATTTGATTAAGCGGAGGAAGAAGCGTATGGCACGGCTACCTTTTGTCGTGGTGCCTACTGTGTCGAACAGGTAGCCCTCTAGCCTAAGATGCAGAAAATAAGTACTTTAAGTATATATCAAGTAAATATTTACCTAGGTTGACAGCCGTAGAATACAAAGGCAGTCATTAATCCCTTGACCAAACGAAGCGTGTAACATTTGCTTTATACCTTTGGAGTTCATTTGCCAGCTAGCTGCCGTCGGCAGATACACCACCAAAAGCTGTGCTAGGATCGGCAGGACCAGGGAACCAGGACCCGATGGGTGGTGGGGAAATACGATAGTTATTTCAATCAGGCCATCGAACCGGAGGGGGTTGTTGGTTTTTCTCACGCAAGGCTTATTCGGATTATTCCTCAGAATATACCTTTGCAAATAGAAAACATGTGCAAGCATTTATTCATACTTGTTAATTTACGCTATATTGTTATCTGTAGGGAGAATATTTTAATTTTCACTCAAAACGCGGAACATCTCAGTCGGGTTATGGCTTTCGATAGCCTGCTTAAGTTGGTTCTGTGGTCCGCTTTGGACCGATGCAAAGTCCGAACAGTTTTCCGCAGTTTGTGGCAACAGTAATGCAAGCGGTCGCCAAACTGAACTTTGTCGGCTGTTGCATTTCACATTTGAATTGTTTATAGTAAAGCTTTTACAGTAGACACCTGGTGCGACATTTAACAAGTTTGGTATTGTCATTTTGTTTTGGGGTGACATCTGGGCGTAGTTAAGGTTTGTATATTCTACATTGCTTTTTTAGTAGTTTAGTAAGGTCATTAAATGCGCGCTTGTAGTATTTCTAGAAAGACTTTTTCCCCACTTGAAACAGTTTTGCTAGCGCAATTCTCCCTTCCGTGAAAGAACTGCTCCTCTGGTTGAGCAGCGGTGTTTGCCATTCGGTCGGAACTTTTACAGTGTTATCGTTCTGACAATAACATGTTATCGCCGTGTGCGCCCTTTTCCACGAATGTCAGGCCCTGATATCTACAAAATCCATTGCTGTTAGCCAGCTGTACAGCTTTTACTCGCTAACCCGTTCAAGAGAGAATACGGTTATAGTCATCGCTTTGGCAAACGCTGAGGGCACACGAGTGAATTCAGTTATCGATCTATCAATTAAATCTCATTTGAAAAAGCAACCTTTTGGTGACATGAGCATAATACTCGTCAAGGGGCAAAGACAGCGAGGTCCAGTTAAACTGCCTATTACATTGTCAAGCTGAACAGTAGTTACAACTGCATAAGTTCAGATATATTTGAGACTGAGACTGTAGTTTCTGTTAACTGCTCCTAAATACACCTTGTGAGTGCAGGCTTTATTGTTTGGCTAACTAATGGCAGGGTTATTAAGGAGTCCTGTGTAACAAGGAGTCCTGTGTATCCTCAGAAACAGCATACATGCTTCCTTTATCAGTGTTTCTCATGTCGTATCGCCGCAGATACGAACAGCACAGTGCTGTGGGCAGGACAGTCAGCCAGCCATTCTACCTGGAATGACCTTGGCCAGGTAGAGGTGCTGGAATATGACCTCCAGCAGGGAAAGGGAAGAGAACACTGCTCACTGCTGGTTTCACACGAAGAGGGAGAATGTGTGTTTTTTTCTGAGGCGCGCACTACGGAGACAGATTGTTCTGATCGTACAGAAATGTAAGTGAGTTCGATGTTTTACAGCCCTGAAGAGGACTTAATGGGACACCCTCAGAACCCACATGAACCCATGAGCCATTAGCTGGTTGTTTGTGTTGCTGATGGTTGGTGCAGAAATGGGTTTTTCTGACAGACCTTCTGTTGCGAATGGCTCCACCGGTTCTGCTGGCCTGTGCTCTCCTCAGTGGAGAATGCAAATGAGGCATCTCTGCTTTCGGCTGCACAGGAGTGACAGATTGCTCTTCGCTGAGGTGTTCTGGCATGGAGCCGGCTATTTTGACTCTTTGGAACTGGGGGACTTGGTGGGGGTGTTGGTATGTGTAAGAAAAGGCCAGGGCAATATCGGCAATGACGGGACATGCCTATTACATTTCCTGCTTCCCTCAAGGGTGCTCTCGGGTTCAACTGACTTTATCGTCATCGTCATCATCGTCGTCATCATCGTCGTCATCGTCATCGTCATCGTCATCAACATTTCCTGTTAATGCCCCGGAGTCGCGTGACGTGTCCGGGGGCTGCAGTGGCTCTGAGGGGAGGTCAGCAGCGCTGTGGGTCTGTGGCGCATTTTCACTCAGAGCTGCGCTGCTCTCTGCCGGAAGCAGCACAGCGCACAGTGGAGCCGGCCGGGTCCCCGCTCAGGGCTGTGCTGATGCCGCTCCTCTGGAGTTGGTGTAATCCTCGCCCGGCTGAGGGGCCCTGCCTGGGGGTGCTGCAGTTTGGGGCATCGGCGTTTTTCGCAGAGCGCGAGGGTGCCCCCGCAGCACGTGCGATGGGGACACTGTGCCATACGAGGTGCCGCCTTTGCAACAAGATTTGAAACGGAGGACCTGGCTCACTGTGGTCAAGACCCCATGTAACTTCCTGCAAAGATCATGAGTTTCCTGGTTTCCAGGACAGGTTCCTAATCTGCCTGTCAATCTGGTAATGTGATTACTCCCCACTTTGCAAGCTGGGAGAGGGGTGGGGTGTGCCTCATGTCTGTGAACGAAAAGCATGGTTGGTCTTCTGGTTGTGGAGCGGGGTGTGATAACCTACATCTCTCCGGGTGAGAGAGACCAGCACACAGCTCCGCACCTCCTCCAGCCAGAGGGATAGAGAGACCAGCTGGCAGTCCAGCAGGTCATGAACATGAGAGAACTCTGTTTGTTCATGTTTGGAATTATTTTGCAAGTTTGCTTCTGGTAACATGGATCTTCCATCTCATGCATTTAAAAATGCATCACTTCCTCATCACAACACATGAATGCAGCCCGTCACCTGAATGCTTGTGAGGTGCTTTATCGCTCCTCCATGGTTCGTGGCACAGGCTTGGCAGCTGTTTGTGAGCAGCGTGCGCTGGTTTGACCAGTAGCCCTGGTTCAAGTTCACATCAGTGGCTGTAGGCCAATCCACACAGGCCTCAGGAAGAGAAATTCAACACTCCTATTTTCCCTGCTTTCTCTGTGAATGGCTGGATTCTTCCAGTTCATGGGTTGACTTCCTGCAGTGGGGAGAGACAGTTACAGTTGTTTTTGTTATGATTTCTCTGCTTGTAGTTTGTGATGCTGTTTCAAATTGGTGGAGGATCTTGCAACTCTTGCATGTTGGATCAGGTCCTCAAAGAAGCTGCTTTTACCAGCACTCAGTAGGAAGACTACCTGCATCTGTTGTCTTGGATTATTTTCAGTGTTTTCTTTTCCTCAGTTGGTTTTACTACTTTTTTGCTGTGGGACTGAGTGGAGCTTGGGTATGGTAGCTGTCTCAGGCTTGTCTTTGTCCATCCTAAGTGGAGGGTAAAAGGGGACATTCATTCTTCGCCTGAGAGATTGGGATCATAGCCGGATTGTCCTCTCACTCCCCACTCACGCTCCAATTCTCTCCCTCCCTCTCAGAGACACAGGTATCCAGTTCCCTGCTTTCGGAGATGGGAGGGGAGCCCAGCGAGGGGCGAAGGGACCTGGCGAGTGTGTGTGTGTGTGTGTGTGTGTGTGTGTGTGTGTGTGTGTGTGTGTGTGTGTGTGTGTGTGTGGAGGGGGGAGGGAGATGCTGCTCTTTGGGAAGCCGTAACTGGAGGACAGGCTGCTTCCTGACTCTGTCTGGGATAATGTGATAGCCTGCAGAGTGCTGTCTGACTGGCTGAGTCAATATCGTGGCAGAGTCTGAAGCTTTGGAGTAGAATTTCCAGAAAAAAGCCTGACATTACGCACAAAGCTGACAGCAGAATCGATGGTGACTTTTCTGTTCCTGTTTTGAAGAAGAACCAGTATTCATGGTCACCTGTGTGTGTGGTGTGTGCATAGAGGACTGCTTTCATGTGATTTATGGGAAAGCGGGGCAGGTGTCTCAGATCCACTCAAAAACAGACATGTTTGTGCCGGGGGGCTGAAGGAAGGGGTTTAGGCTTTGGGTTGGGTTTAGGGCCGTAACCTGTCAGTCTCCAGGGTGCTTCTTTAAATGGTCGCAGCTGAACCAGTTTGGCTGAGATGGTGAGGAAACAGGTGCTGACAGCCAGAGTCTGGGGCCAGTGGCCGGTCTCCAGGGAGACCACGGAACCCTCGGCAGGGGGCGGAGTCTGCTGTGTGCCACTGTCTGAGCCAGGGAGAGTGGGGAGAGAAGCATCTGCTTAGTTGTAATTGATACACCCATGTTGTTTTCATTGTGTTCTTTGTGTTTCTTCAACAGGTGCCAACAGACAGGTATTCGGAGTGTTTGGTGTTCACTCCTCAATTAAGGCAAACCACTGCGGTCCCAAAGAACAAATTGAATCCAGAATCTTTGCATTGTTACCTCAGCATGCATGCACACACACACATAAACACACACACACACACACACACACACACACACACGTGCGCGTGTGAGTGCAGTAGGAGGAGTTTGGTGTCCTTTGAGATGCCCATGGCGAGGTGTCTCTGGTAGAGCAGGAGGAGCCTGCTGTTGCCCTGGGGGTGTTGTCTCCCTGATGTGGTGAAGATGAAGAGTGATGAAGATGACGTGCAGAGGTGACGGTTTGGAGAGCCGGGGATGCGGCACGTGGCCCAGCCGGCCGGAGCTCCTCACTGTGGCATCGCGACCCAGGAGCCAGGCCTACAGGCTCTGCTGCGCCTCATGCTCCTGTTTGATTGGCCCGGGTGTGGGAGGTTGTGTCTGATAGGCCTGTGGGTTGATTGGCCCGGTGTGGGAGGTTGGTTTGTAGGCCCGGGGTGTGATTGGCCCGGGTGGGAGGTTGTGTTTGATTGGCCTGGTTATGGGTGGTGGTGTTTGATTGGCCCGGGTGTGGGAGGTTGTGTTTGATAGGCCTGGTTATGGGTGGTGGTGTTTGATTGGCCCGGGTGTGGGAGGGTGTCTGTAGGCCTGGAGGTTGTGTTTGATTGGCCCGGGTGTGGGAGGTTGTGTTGATGGGTGGTGGCTGTTTGATTGGCCCGGTGTGGGAGGTTGTGTTTGATTGGCCTGGTTATGGGTGGTGGTGTTTGATTGGCCCGGGTGTGGGAGGTTGTGTTTGATTGGCCTGGTTATGGGTGGTGGTGTTTGATTGGCCCGGGTGTGGGAGGTTGTGTTTGATTGGCCTGGTTATGGGTGGTGGTGTTTGATTGGCCCGGGTGTGGGAGGTTGTGTTTGATAGGCCTGGTTATGGGTGGTGGTGTTTGATTGGCCCGGGTGTGGGAGGTTGTGTTTGATTGGCCTGGTTATGGGTGGTGGTGTTTGATTGGCCCGGGTGTGGGAAGTTGTGATTCCCGCAGTTTCCAGTGGTTGGTTGTTCTCCATTGTTCTTTTTGCTGCTGTGTCTCGTTTGTGTGGTTGCCAGGGGTTCTGTTCAGTTTCTGCTGTTGCTGGTGGATGTGATTGGTTCCAGCGTGTGCAGGGAGCCCTGGTTTATTGCAGCAGTCGCTTGCGGTCATTCTGCCCTGGTCTTTGTGTCACGGTCGCAGTCAGAAGCCGATCACTCAGCAGACAGGCCATGACCCGCCCCACTCAGTGCCACTGTGTAAAATGGGAGCAAAACATGACTATGCTAGTGACTGTAACAGTAACCATGGAAATGACTGTGATGGTAACCATGGTAATGACCATAACAGTAACCATGGTAATGACTGTAACAGGGTTAAGAAGAGGCTGTCAGTATGCAGTAGTGTGCCACAGGGGGGCTGTTGGCATGGAGACTTGGGTGTTTGTCCTTCCTCCCAACTTTCAACAGAGAGACTGTCAGTGTCTCTGGGGGTTCAACCTACAGGTTTACCTGTTTGTCAGAGTCTCGGTGGGTTTACCTGCAAGCTTACCTGTTTGTCAAGGTCTCGGTGGGTTTACCAGTGCCATCTCTGGCTTGCTTTAACACAATCACCTTGTCATTATTCACAATGCCAACAATGCTACATCTCTGTTTCTGAATTCATTCATTTTAGTGGAAAGTGGAATAGTTGCACATCTCAGTTCCAGTGGGACCATTCGTAAGCTGCTGAAACAACAGATGTTGTTTTGTTGTTGATTTGGGAGCTGGTGCAGTCCAGGTAAGACCACTGTGTAAGTCCAGTGGACAGAGATTAACACCACAGACGATCAGCACTTCATATGCGGCAGTAGGAGCAAATGAGAATGCAGTTACTGTGTGCTGTTAATGAGAGTGCAGTTACTGTGTGCTGTTAATGAGAACACTGTTACTGTGTGCTGTTAATGAGAACACTGTTACTGCCTGAGTTAAAACATGATGTTGAAATAACACCCGTGTCCTGATGACTTAACAGAGAGCTGCTCTCTCAGGGATGAGGCCCCGCCCCCGTGCTGCGACCCCGTCTGAGCGTTTCCTGTCGTTAGGCGCACAGTGGGGGAGGTGCGTCGGAAAAGTGTGTCGTGAGGGAGCGTCGCAGCCTCCCAGCGTGTGGCCGGCGTCTCAGAGCGTCAGTTTAGAAGATGTAGCACACGCTGTGAATAATTCACAGCTGGAGCGCAGCGAGGTCCTTCCAGCACACTGGCAACGTAAACAGTGGCGTAACAGTGTTAGAGCTGCGTGTTGCTAGCGTGCAGCAGACTGCAGGGTTTATATATGCAGACACATAGCTGGCCAAAGGCCTGCTGCTCTAACTGGGCCATGCAGTGGAACTAGCCGTGTGGTGTGCGACGGCTCTCACTCTCTGCGCAGATACTAACGGCTCTGTCGCGGTTACTGAAACGCTTCAGTTTGAAAGTGGCCTGTGGCTTCCTCACGGGCCTTATCTGCCCTAAACACGTCTCATGCAGAAAGGTGGGGATATGCGCATATAGGAGTGTGAACGCAGCCGGACACTGTAGGAGATAGACGTGTATATGGAAGGGATTGGACACTGTGGGAGATATGCGCAGATGTGTGTATGGAAGGGATTGGACACTGTGGGAGATATGTGCAGAAGGGATTGGACACTGTGGGAGTATGGAAGGGATTGGACACTGTGGGAGATATGCATGGAAGGGATTGTGTGTATGGAAGGGATTGGACACTGTGGGAGATATGCGCAGATGTGTGTATGGAAGGGATTGGACACTGTGGGAGATATGCGCAGACGTGTGTATGGAAGGGATTGGACACTGTGGGAGATATGCGCAGACGTGTGTATGGAAGGGATTGGACACTGTGGGAGATATGCGCAGGCAGGAACAGGCTCTTTCCAGATTTAGCTTGCATTGTCGTGCCTCATCTCATCTTCTGTCTCTGTTGCTTGTTATACAAGCTGGCCTGCAGCCAAAGCCCTCCTCCATCCACACACACACACACATACACACTGCACGCACACACACACATACACACACTACTCACACACACACTGCATGCACACTGAGAACATGCAGACAGCCAGCTGCTTCTTATTGATTATTAATGTGACTGCTGTGTAACTGTACATATTAATATGGGAAGATGCACCTGGTGGCGTCTACCTGGGCTGAGCTCGGATCAGGAGAGGGGTGAACGTGTGTGTGTGTGTGTGTGTGTGTGTGTGTGTGTGTGTGTGTGTGTGTGTGTGTGTGTAGGATGGGCGATTTCATTTGCTGCCCCCTGTTTTCAGAGCTGTTTCTTGCTGTGTCCCCTGAGATGAATGCTTGTCTGGCAGGTTTTTTCTTTCACCTTAAGCGATGAGAGGAATGTGGTGAGGATGTACCTGCCTGAAACAGACAGAGGTGTGAGAGAAGGACTGTGAGAGTGTGTGATCTGTGTGTGTGTGTGTGTGATCAGCGTCTGTATGTCTGAATGTGTGTGCATGCGCATGTGTGTGTCAGACATATCTCTGCCACTCTATCTGAATCTGACCTGCATGCATGAGGGCTCATACTTGCATTCTAACAGGAAGTCCTTCCTTCCACCCTGACTGGTTCCTGTGGTTGCAGCAGCAGCAGCAGCAGCAGCAGCAGCAGCAGCAGCAGCAGCAGCAGTGTGGGGAGGGGAGGGGGAGAGACAGGCAGAGAAACAGCAGGAGAGAGGGCATGGTCTGGCCAGCCGCTCAGGCAGCTGAGTGAACACCAGCGCTCAGGCAGAGAGATCCAGCCAGAGAGGAGTGTAAATGAATGTAACACAGTGCAGTCTTAGCTAGCAGGCTGCTGTCTGCACTAGAACAGGGAGGAGTGTCTAATTACAGAACAGGAAGCCGTGTCTGGTATCCGGTGACACACACACACACATATACACACATATACACACACACACACACACACACACACACACACACACACACAAACTGGAGTACTCTTTGGTGAAGCTGTTTTCAGCACGCACATTTACATACATGTAAATGTGCGTGCTGAAACATTGACATGTTGTTCCAGCCACGCGTGCATGCACTTACACACCCGTTTACACACTCTTTTGCGCTCTGTCTCTCAGGAACTGTGCAGGTAGTGTCACAGAGAGCTCTGCAGTGTCATTGTATGGGGTTCAGCTTCATCCTGCCACATCCTGCAGTAGGTCCCTCTCTCTGTCCCTCTCTCTGTCCCTCTGTCTGTCTGTCTGCCTGGCCTCTGGCCTGTGATGCAGTCCACGGGTCCTTCAGCACGTCATCGTGATTGGGTTCCGTTTGAGATTAGCTCAGTCTGGATGGCTTTCGCCTCCCTGTCTGATTGATTGCTGCTTTGCGAACCCAACATGAACCCCAGAGCCCAGACAGAAGGCCCTCTGAGACGGAGCTGTGTGTGATGTCTCTGCATGAACACTGTGGGGTGCGTTTTGCTGGAGGTGTAGGGAGGATCGTGAATGGGTCTGTGCTGATGACTCAGAGCACTGTGTAGCACTCCTCTGCTGGGGGAAGGTGTGGGGGGACAATCCTGGCAGCTCTGCCTCAGCTGTGGGGCTCGGCTGTGTTCTGCACATGGCCCTGGAGATTTGGGCTCTTAAGCCCCACCCATACCTCACAGAGGGAATGTAACACCTCTCTTCTCCCATTAGAGGCCTGATGGAGCTGCGGTTGGCCATGCCTGGGCTCTCTTCCAATCAGCACGTGTTGAGGGTGTGGCCTGGGGACGGGGGGTCAGTGATCCCTGCGGCCCCTGCAGCATTTCAGTCAATCATTCAGTCAATCAATCAGATTTTATTTGTTTTAGAGCATTTTTACAGGTGAGATTGTCACAAAGTGCCCTACTTACGGCACAGTGGATCTGAACGTTGGGATAACGCGCGTGCGTATGCTCTCTTAATGGCAGTGTGGAGATCCTTCTAACTGGTGAGCTCAAATTCACAGGAATTGCACACATACACACACATACAACCTTACACACAGACAGTCACTCACCCTCATACAAAGTCATACATACACAAACACTCATACAAAGTTATGCATACACACACACACTCACACACTCACACATGCTCTTCTCTTGGTGATGAAACGGAGCTGCGGTGCTGAGTGATTCGGTTTCCGTGTGTGTGCAGGAGGTATTCATGTCGCCTGTGTCACTGTGCTGGGATCTGGCTGCTGCTCTCCCCCCAGCACTCGGCCCTTTGTTTCCTTTCATGTCATGTTGCTGTCTGCGTCTGTCATGGAACAATTGAGCCAAGATGGATGCCCTGAAAAGAGTCGGTGTGGATGACTGCATAATCACCTGTCACAGCATGGGTGTCTGAGCCAACTGCCAGTCCCTGGGCGTGCGCTGTAGAGCCAAAATGGAGGCCAGGAAAAACTCTGAGACATAAATCCTTACCTGTCTCATTCATAAGCAGAGTAGGGACACTGCCAGGGGTGTCTTTACTTCACCCTGGGGGGCAGACAGGGTAGCCCTCACACTCCTGCCTCTGCTCATTTCAGTTCATCCTGAATCCTGCTTATGGATATCTGTATTCTCTTCATGGCATGCTGTATATGTCACTCTCTCTCTCTCTCTCTCTCTCCCCGGGGAGGGGGAGAGGGTGAGGGATGGAGGTTAACACTGGCTTCAGATGTGAGCACTTTTAAATAGCTGCTTTGTGTAAACACTCCTGGGTCCTGGGACAGGAGACCGGATCTCCTGCTGAGACAAGCTGTCCCATTCACTGCTGTTCACCTGAGGAGCCCCCTCCCAGCCCCGCCCCTCCCAGCCGCACCCCTCCTGACCCCGCCCTCCAGCCACGCCCCTCCTGACCCCACCCCTCCTGGCCCGTCCCTGTCCCACGCTGTGAGTGGTTGTGGGTGATAGGCATCTCTGCACTGTCTGTTACCATGGCAACCAGCTTGCGGCTGTGTCTGGAGGGCAGGGGTTGGTCTGGGCTGGTCTCAGCTGTGTGTGTGTGTGTGTGTGTGTGTGTGTGTGTGTGTGTGTGTGTGCTGGGGGGGACAGTGGCTCAGAGGCTCAGCAGGTTGCGCTGGCTCTGAGCTGCTTGATCGATGCATGCAGGTCTTTGGCCTGTTTGAAAGCAGCCACATATGAAGAGATGTGAGAGGCACATGGGCAAAGTTGTGACCACATCCCCCTGACAGAGAGAGGAGAATGAAGGAGACACAAGTAGTGAGTCCCAGGAGCCTTCCCAGTGTCACTGACAGCCAACATCTGGATGTGGCAGGTAATTGTTCAGCAGAGCAGTTAGTCACATTAATTAGCAAAGGGAGAGCAGATGGAGTACACAAAGGAATGGTGAGGGCAGGGCCTGTGTCTGGAGTGGCAGCACACTTGATCGAGGACAGGAATCAGATGCTGAGAACCAGTCTTCACTCCTCAGAGAGGACAGGAATCAGAGCCACACACCTCAGAGAGGACAGGAATCAGAGCTTCCTCCCTGAAAGCAGCCACATTTGAAGAGATCAGAGCCACACACCTCAGAGAGGCACATGAGGCAAAGGGATCAGAGCCACACACACCTCAGAGAGAACAGCGATCAGAGCTGAACTGCTGGGGTGTCCTCTGACAGAAAGAGAGGTCAGAATGAAGGATGTGAGAGAGACGGAGCTGTAGTGAGGTGACATCCCAGGAGCCTCCGAGGCTCACAGATGGGGGGATTGACTGCAGAGTCTCAGCACACGTGGGGGGGGGTTAGTCCGGCTGGAGTCTCGGGGGTTAGTCCGGCTGGAGTCTCTCTGCGCAGGGGTCACAGCGGGGTTAAGTGCTTTTATTTCTGACAAACCGCAGTGCAGGACCTATAACCCCACTCTCACTCAGATGCCAGCCATGCTGGCCAGTACTGTACCTCCCACACCCTGCCTCTCTCTCCCTCTCCCTCTCCCTCTCCCTCTCCTCTCTCTCTCTCTCTCTCTCTCTCTCTCTCTCTCTCTCTTCTCAGCATGTGTCCAGTCTCTGTCTCAGAACAGGGACACAGTGGCAGAACAGACACTGTATGAGCCAAAGCAATAAGCAACACACACACACACACACACACACACACACACACACACACACACACACACACACACACACACAACACAGTCAGTGGCGGCAGTAGCAGTGTGTCAGAGTGACAGTGAGTATATGCAGTGAGTGATCTCTGTGAGTGACACTGCTGGTGGCCTCTGCCGTTTGGGTCTGTGCTGCCGTTTCCCGGGGGCCCTCTGCCCCCACACACACACCACACGCCCCCCACACCCAGCATAAGATTCCACACAGTCAGTTCTTTGAACTGTGGAAAGCAAGATTGAAATTTGGTTTAAAGATCCTTTTGTATAAGAATCTTTCATAATGTAAGTGTGTGTGTGTGTGTGGAACATTTATTTCTCTGTGGTTTTATCTTGTTTGGGGATTTCTTTGTTGTTGTCTTTAATTTTAGGACCTTTTTTTTGCTGTTTACTGATTTTGACAGTTAAATAAAGAGCTTATGTAAAACGCCTCTCTGTCTTTGTGCTCCTCTGTATTTCATGAGCTGCAGAAAGAGGAATGCTTTGAAGGGTTCTGGGGGTAGAGGGCGGACGCAGCAGGAGCAGTGTGTGTCGGTGGTTCTGTTGTTCACAGTGGAACTGAAAGCCTGGTGATGATTTGGTCTGGAGTGGAACTGAATGCATTATGATTGTCTGAAATTGAGGCATAACATCTTCCCTTTCATTTACAGTGAAAATGAGAACAAAAACCTCAGTTCTCTGTCTCCCTCTGTCTTACTGTCTCATTTACAGCTGTCTGTCTTCATCCCTCTCTCCTGTGTTGTGTGGTTCTTTGTCTCTCCTCCTCCTTACCTCTCTGTGCACGCCGCTCTCTCCCCGGCCGCTTGGTCACCCACAGACGGCCGTCTGTCCGACCCACTGAACTGACTCGCTTCACACAGCCAGCAGACCTGTACCGGTGTCAAGCTGCAGCTGCACTAGCAGACGATGTGTGGACCTGCCCTGGCCTTTACTGGCAGGAAGGAAGAAGGTGTTTAATGATGGAATCTGTGAGTCTTCTCAAAACGGTCAAAAATGGTGTCTGTTTCTTAAACACCTTCTAATTGTATGAGGTCTTTTGTTGTGCAGCACGAATGATAATGTTGATAATGTTGCTGTTGTAGATGAGATGAGAATGATGTCTTCCATCGCTATCCAGATTGATAGTTGTGTCGTGTGGCAGCTGTTTGCTGTGGAACTGATGCTCACACGCTAGCCTCCCGCTCACACACTCAGGTTAACGCTCATTTGATTGTTAAGCCTGGTGGTCGTGTTTCCCACCCTGTTCCAGCAGAGCTGTGCTTGGTATGACCTTAATCCTGTTAAAAGCAGAAAGGGTGAGCTGCAGTCTGCAGGGACTCTGTGCTAACAGGCCCCCTCTCTCAGACTCGGGGTGAACTGTGCCAGAGCCCTCCTCTGACTCCCAGCCGGAGGTGTGATCTGCCCTGCTCTCAGTGTGTTTCCCTCAGTAATGCTCCACTCTGACTCAGCCTCTCTCCCTCCAGACTCCGCTGCTAAAAGCATTTCATGGTCAGCCGATAAGGAAGTGCTTTTGCTTTTAGTGTCTGAGACAGTGTAACTAGCAGTGTAACACCTTCACACAGGGTTACTCCCTCTTACAGAACATGACCCCGTGACACTGCAGTACCCTCTGACAGCGTAACGCCCTTTCGACAGCGTAACTCCCTCTAACAGCGTAGCGCATTCCGACAGTGTTAGGACCTGTAGTGGGTTTAGTTGTGATGGTGCTTTGGGACGTCTCACCTGTGATGTACCTGTCTAACGCTCGGCATGCCTCCGTCAGTCACGGTGAGTGTCGCTCGTGCTGAACCTCAGAACCTCTGTAATCTCTGCCGTTTGACCGTGTGTCTCTCTGAGGTCACTGTGGTCCTGTTGAGCTGACCGATTCTGAGAGGTTTTGATCAAAGGAGAGTTTGAAAGGGTGGAGATGGTCCTCGTGCTGCGCTGCTCCGGCCGCCTCTCTCTCTCTGACAGTCTCTCCATGAGGCCACAGAGGTTAAGCCCATCTTTCTTTGTTAACGATCTTGGTCCCAGGGCTCTGTGCTTGCCCTGTGATTGGTCCCAGGGCTCTGTGCTTGCCCTGTGATTGGTCCCAGGGCTCTGCTTTTGTAAGGGCTGTCTTGGCGTGACCCCCGCTCACCCCGCTCGGCCCCACTACAGATGTGGACTGGAAGCTGTGTTTCCCAGAACCAGCTGAACAGGGAAACAACATGACAAGCAGAGATCCAAACCTCACACGCGCTGGACATCTGTTCAGCAAATGCTGTGTGCTAATGTATACACTCCCCCTCCACCTCCTCCATCACACACCCACACACACTCTGCTGGTGTGTGTGTCCGTGTGTTAGGGGGCGGAGAGGTCACACAGTGTTTTGTTTTTGGGGAGGCCGCTGGGCAGTGGGTTCCTTCAGCTGACTGTGTGCTCTACTGCTGTGGGTGGGTTAAGCTTCATCTTTACAGAACAGAGCTTCTGAGCTCCTCCAGCACAGCTTCCTGTGTCAGTGCTGGGACACTGTCTTTCCCTGTGTCAGTGCTGAATGCAGTCTCTCCCTGTGTCAGTGCTGAATGCAGTCTTTCCCTGTGTCAGTGCTGAATGCAGTCTTTCCCTGTGTCAGTGCCGGGGTCTCTCAGTGTGGCTGGAGTGTACATGGTCATAATGGGAATGCAAGTACAGGAATGATCTGCGAAAGGTCAGTTTACCGATGATAAAGAAAGGAGTCTGAGCGAGGTACTTACGCTCAAATCTAAGAAAAGACCTCATTCAAAGGCAGTGTATTTACCTTGCGTCACTGTGCGTATTTGCTGGTAATATGAACTGTGTGGATTTATGTCTGTTTGTTCAATGATGTTTATGAATAAAGGTGTCATTATGTGTGTGGATTCATAACCAGGCGAGCTCAAACAGAGCAGCACTTCAGCCCCGAGCTGCCTCCACACGCCCAAAAACCTTTAAATATTGACGCTGCCGTGCACCCTGCATGACCTGTGCAAAGCAAACAGTTGTGTGTGTGTGTGTGTGTGTGTGTGTGTCTCTGCTGATCTGTGTCTGTCTGTGTGAGTGTATATGTGTATGTATGCGTGCCTATGTTTCTGAGTCTTCTGTGAGTGTGTGTGAGTGTGTGTCTCTGCAGTGCTGGATTGTGGTCAGGATTTGGGAGGTAGCTGGATGTTCTCTCTGTGGTGCAGGGGGCCTATCGATCCTCACTGTGCTGGTGGAAGTGAGAGTGGAGGGGGAGGGGCGGAGTCCAGAGGGGGTCGCTGACCCTTCCCCCCCAAACCATCTTTCAGAGCATGTGCGGTGAGGAACACCAGACGAACCACTCCTTCTAATGGCCTCACTGTGTTGCACTGTGTTTTATTAAATCAATCTTCTCTTAAGGCATTAGCGAGCACTAAATTACCACGGACACAAAGTACCAGTTTGTGAATTGCATTTAAGGGCAACAACAGGAAGTGCTCTCATGGTGCTGTGTTTGGATTCTCTCTCGGCTGGGTCTCCCACTTTATCCTTTCTCTCTCTCTCTCTCTCTCTCTGTATGTGTGTGTGTGTGTGTGTGTGTAGCTCATTGTACCCCTTTCTCACTGCAGAGCTGGAACCAGGCTGGCTCATTAGACCCCTTTCTCACTGCAGAGCTGGAACCAGGCTGGCTCACTGCAGAGCTGGACCAGGCCTCATTAGACCCCTTTTCCACTGCAGTCTTCTCTCCATATTCTGTGGTGTGAAAGACCTGTGATCCTCCACCTCTCTTTTTGATTGGTGAGATCAGTCAGTGGACACAGCTCCCCTGCAGAGCAAGGCGTCGTGTCGGCCCACGCGCTCTGAGCACACACCTCCACACCACGCGCTCTCAGAGCCAGGCTGTGTGGGTGGAGCGTTTGCAGGGGGTGACTCTGAGGGCCAGCTGTCTGTTTTCTCCTGTGTCTGAGTTGCACAATGGGGGGTGCTTGTGCATATAAACGGCTTCTCGTTTAATTTGGTTTGTCAACAGACAGACAGGGGGTTCTGGGGAAAGGGTTCTCTCTGTCCTGTATTTGCAGGGGGTTCTGGGAAAAGGGTGTGGGCCTACTGAACAGACCATGACTGAGGAGGCACGGATACTGGCATGGACACCAGTGCTTCAATGGAAAAGCACTGACACTGAGACAGCTGAGCACTGATGCAGCTGAACACTGACACTAACACTGCTGAACACTGATGCTAACACTGCTGAACACTGACTTGCTCAGCTAAACACTAATGCAGGTGAACACTGCTCCTGCAGCTGAATATTAACATTGGTAGACTCTGACCATCAGGAATGTGGCATGGTTCACCTGCAGGTTATTTATGCAGAAAGGTCTTGCTCCAGGAGATCAAATGCAGGCGGAGCTGTATGAGAGACAAGCCCTGCCCACTGTCACACACTCATCCTCTCACAACACGCTGAGCTTAATCCTTTTCAAAACAGCATGGTTAGTTTGTTACTGGGGCAAACAGAGTGTTACGCTGGGGTCCCTCCAGCTGAAGCCTGTTAATCAAACGGCTTTGGTCCGGTGGTCTCAATTGATTGGTGTCTGTGAGCAGAGGGTTAGGTGAAGGAGTTACCGACCTGTGAGACACAAGGAGAAAGGAGACTTTGCTAAAGAGGAGCTGGACGATGGTGCTGTGTGTGTGTGCGTGTGTGCGTGTGTGCGTGTGTGCGTGTGTGTGTGTGCGTGTGTGTGTGTGTGTGCGTGTGTGATGAGTGCAGGAAACATAAGGAGATTAAATTTAAACCAGCAGCAGAAATGGTCTGCATCTGGGCTGTCCTCTTCGCTGTGCGGGGGGAGGGGTCGCATGGTTCCCTGCTGCTGTGCCATTCTCAGCGTGTTGCTGACGTCAGACGTTTCAGCACAATCGCCTCTGTTTGGCCGCACAGATACAGATATGTTTGAATCTTTAATATGTAGATATCTCTACTGGAATATGTTGTCCCCATCAAAGTGCAGTCAGAGGCGCATGTGTGTGGACATGTTTATGTGTGTATATATGTCCTGTGTGTGTGATAGAGAGAGAGCGAGAGAGACTGCGTGTATGTGCCTATGTGGATGTAAGTGCGTGTGTGATGGTGTGTATGTGTGTGTGTGATGGTGTGTGTGTGTGATGTGTGTGTGTGTGTGTGTGTGTGCTGGTGTGTGTGTGTGTGTGTGTGTGTGTGTATGACCCAGTTCTCCCTCTGCAGATGGCAGTGGTCCTGGCCCGGTTCGGGGTTTCCGTTAGCGGGTCTGGCCCGGTTCAGGGCTTCCGTTAGCGGGTCTGGCCCGGTTCAGGGCTTCCGTCAGCGGGCCCGTTTCCGTTGCGGAGCGCGGTGTGAGCGGGTCATGAGGCTGAGTCAGCAGCGCTCTGTGACACGGAGTGTGTCATGTCATTCAGGGGGCGTGGCTAACCCAGGCACTTCCTGCCCCAAAGGAAGCGCTCTTTCCTGCGGGGCGTGGCCAGGAGAGCCGGTCATTCAGCTGTGAAAACTCTCCGACCCCGGAGAGCGAAAGACTGCTTCCTCAGGGTTTCAGTGCGTCTTTTCCGCTGCGGGAGAAATTAGCATGGGAGTTCCCAAAAGGCCATCTGGCCACAGATCTCTCAGGAAACAGCTGGAACAGATCCATAAACCTTCCCTGAAATCAGTTAAGATGTTTTGCAACTTTTTTGCGTATTTATCCACTTTTACAGATGTCTGACTGTTTGTTATTAGAATCTACAGTGCATTTTCTTGTGTACACCATTCCTGAGAGAGAACGGCCATCAGGAAGCAGAAGAGCTCCCTGCACCCCCCGCATATCTGAGGGTTCTTGCTTGTTTTCAGCTTTCAGTTGCGCTTGTCTCACTGCAGGAGCTGAAAAGCTTTGTGCTCAGGGTTTCTGACCGTTCTCCTGGACTTGCATTAGCAGTGATACAACCCAGGAGTCATATTTCATGCAAATGTGTCTTAGTTTTGCATAACTGTGCTGCGACCCAGGAATAATGTCACACAGGGGGCGTGTGATCTCCCTGAGGTGTTCGGGAGAGCTGGGAGGTGTGGGGGGGTGGTGTCTCCTCTCTGCACCAATCACACGCCTCGGAGAGGCTCAGGGAGACAGCTCCCTGCTCGGACCTGCCTTGTTGGTGACTGGGGCATTTGCATGAGTTAAGTATGATTTGAATAGGAGTGCAGTTTGGACCTATCACACCTGGATATTTGCGTGCTTGGGATAGTCATGGTGTTAACTCTTAGTTCTGTTCCATCAATGTCAGGAATATTCTTTTAAATTGCCGTATTTAATCCCTTTCTCAAAATGATGATCAGCTCACCCATGTAGCTATGAGACAGAGGGAAGGAGCAGTTGTGTAGTCTCTCTAACTCTCTCCTCCTCCTCTCTTTCCATCTCCTGCTCCTCCTCCTCCTCCTCCTCTGTTTATCTCTCAGTCTTTCTGTCTGACGCTATCTATGACGCTTTGTTTCAAATTCGAATTCAAATGTGCTTCTTTTACAAGGTAGCACAGCATGTTCAGTGTGTGTTTATGAAGGATTTGTCATTAACAGAAACACCAATATTGCTCTAAATTATAACTAAAATAGTTATATTTATGTACTTAATATTTATGAACTTGTGAACTGTGTCAGTCTTTCCAATATGGAGAGTGTTTTTGCAGTGTGTGTCCGCAGTGGCCGTGTGTGTCCACAGTTTGTTTCTGCAGTGTGTTTCTGCAGTGGCAGTGTGTGTCTGCAGTGGCCGTGTGTGTCCACAGTGTGTTTCTGCAGTGGCAGTGTGTGTCTGCAGTGGCAGTGTGTTTCTGCAGTGTGTTTCTGCAGTGGCAGTGTGTGTCTGCAGTGGCAGTGTGTTTCTGCAGTGTGTTTCTGCAGTGGCAGTGTGTGTCTGCAGTGTGTTTCTGCAGTGGCAGTGTGTTTCTGCAGTGTGTTTCTCCACTCCCAGCAGGACCCAGTTTTCGGCGCAGTCTGTCTGACACACACACTCATACCAGGGGAGGAGTGATCCCTCCAGTGCCTTTCCACAGTTTGAGTTATATTGAGTGGGGTATTTTTCAGAATAATCTTTCTGTGCTGGGAGGAAGCAGTGTGCACAAAAGGGACATTCCAGGGAAGAGGGAGTGCGTTCCTGTTACAGGACCATCCTGCCGTGGGAGAGCAGGAGTTTCCTTCTGTCCTTTAACCCCAGCAGCTGCTCTCTCTCCAGGCAGCTCCGCCTCACAGCTCCTCCTCTGGCTGCGTCGGGATCAGGTGTGCAGCGCAGCCTGTTGGAGCAGGGTGATCCTGTCTGAGGAGGTCAGCCCTGCGGCTCGGCGATTCTCTCAGAGGCTGAATCTCTGAGCGGCCCCACACGCCCGCCCCACACGCCCCCACACGCCGCCCCACACGCGTCCCACACACGTCCCACATGCGTGTCCCACACACGTTCCACACGCCCACCCCACACGCTTCCCACATCCCGACCCACACACCCGCTGCAGACCCCGCCCCACACACACCCGGGGTGGTTCTGGGGGGGCCGGTGTGTGTTGCTGCGGAATGAGTGTTTGCAGGGGAGGAGGCAGACATGGCACTGAGCGGGATGGTCACGCAGAGGGAGACTCGCCATGGGGGGGGGACAACAGAGGGCACCTCACACTGGAACAGAACGCCTTTTAAAGGCAGCAAAAATCACTGCTATGGAAGTACTGAAACAGGGACTGTGTGTGTGCATGTGTGTGAGTGTATGCATGCGTGTGAATGTGTGTGCGTGTGTGTAACAAGAAAACTTGTTTTTTTGGGCTTTGCTGCCCATCCAGATGTTTGTCAAAGTCAGTGAAATATTTCCAGGGTATTTTTTGTTTGTGTTGTTGTGTCATTGGAATCCTGGATATTTGAGTGGGTTGAGATCACTGTCTGGCTCAGGTCAGTTTGGTTTGGCTTTAAGAGGAAGTCATTTGTTTCTTAGCGTTAAGCTTCTCAGAGGAGTATTAATGAAATAATCTTGTTCTAATCTCCAACAATCTTCTCAGAGCTCTGAGGTGTGGCTCTCTGCTAATGAGATGAGCTGTGGATCTCTCTCTCTCTCTCTCTCTCACACACACACACACACACACACACACACACACACACACACACACACAAACACACGCCTCTGTATGGAAGAATAAGGAGAGGATATAATGGTCATCGTACCGTACTGCACATCCTGGTTATAGGTTGGAGTAAATTGGATATAGGAGGGGTTACCTTGTTATAGAATGGAATATACTGAGTATAATAAGCACCATCCTGGTTATAGGACAGGTTGTCATAGTTATGTATATAACTGTAACATGCTGCATCCAGTAGCGCTCACACAGAGGTGAGCTGGAGAGCTAAATGCATTCATGGCTGAATCCACCTGCCTGTGTTCTGCAGCTCACGCCTGGACCCTCTCCAGAGAGACGGGAAGGGTGTTTGGTTGGAGATGCTAAGGTTCTCCGTGTCTGCTGGTCTCTGCGGTGTCCAGCCTGCTGTTGCAGCCGTGCCGGGCACAGGCAGCCGGTGGCACAGTGCTTCCGATGCTGAGATGGTGCTGTGTGCCGGGGGTCACGTCTGCCTGTTTTCCATCTCACTGCATGCTGCTGAGTTTCCGTGGTGTCGGATGTCTCGTCTGGCCTTTGTGATGTCATCAGCGTGGGACGGCAGAGTGGAATGTGGACGAGCCAGGGTGCTGACAGTGAGGACTGTGTGTGTCACATTCAGCGACCTGCTGAAGCGCTGTCCTAAAACTGAGGGGGTCAGGAGGGGTCGAGAAGGGTAGGGAGGGGTCGTGCCATGCGTGGTAGTCGGAAGTGTTTGAGTGTGTGCACTCTGTCTCAGCAGGGTGTCATGGTACGCACACCCCCGTCTGCAGCGCGGTTTGCGGTTTGTGGTGCAGAAAATCACAACTGCACGCTCAGGTGTTGCCCTGTGAGCTCATGGTGGGGGTGCCGGCTATAGCGGTTACGTCGCTTTGTGCCTCTGTGTGCTTCTCTGTGCCATGTCTCTGTGCTGTGTCTCTGTGCTCTGTGTCTCTGTGCTCTGTGTCTCTGTGCTGTGTCTCTGTGTCTCTGCGCTCTGTGTCTCTGTGCTGTGTCTCTGTGCTCTGTGTCTGTGCCGGGTCTCTGTGCTGTGTCTCTGTGCTCTGTGCTCTGCGCTCTGTGTCTCTGTGCTGTGTCTCTGTGCTCTGTGTCTCTGTGCTGTGTCTCTGTGTCTGTGCCGGGTCTCTGTGCTCTGTGTCTCTGTGCTCTGTGCTCTGCGCTCTGTGCTCTGTGCTGTGTCTCTGTGCTGTGTCTCTGTGCTCTGTGTCTGTGCTCTGTGTCTCTGTGCTCTGTGTCTCTGTGCTGTGTCTCTGTGCTGTGTCTCTGTGCTCTGTGTCTCTGTGCTCTGTGTCTCTGTGCTGTGTCTCTGTGCTCTGTGTCTGTGCTCTGTGTCTCTGTGCGCTGTGTCTCTGTGTCTCTGCGCTCTGTGTCTCTGTGCTCTGTGTCTCTGTGCTCTGTGTCTCTGTGTCTCTGTGCTGTGTCTCTGTGCTCTGTGTCTCTGTGCCGGGTCTCTGTGCTGTGCCTGCAGCGGGGGGTTCAGCTGTGTCCTGCTGTCACCAGCAGTGGATTTTCTCCTTTTAGCGGCTGCTCCGGGGCGCTGAGGGGTGCGACTGAGCGTTGAGCTCAGTGACATCATTAACGAGGAACACTGGGGTTCTGCAGGGTAGAAATGGTATCAAGAGTAAAGCAAAGCATTATTAATGGGCCCTATTATCTGCATAAAAAAGCATCTCCTTTATAAAAACGAGCCATAACTTACCTGTCCTGATACACATGCGCGCACACACACAGAGGACAGGCACACACACATGCGCCCGCGCACATACACACACACACACACACACACACACACACACACACACACACACACACAGAGGACAGGCACACACACATGCGCCCGCGCACACACACACACACACACACACACACACACACACACACACACACACACACACAGAGGACAGGCACACACACATGCGCCCGCGCACATACACACACACACACACACACACACACACACACCCTCCTCGCTGGTGCCACGCCCCGAGCCAGGGGCATCTCATCCCATGACCTTCAGAAAGTGACTGGCAGGGGCGGAGCTTCGGAATCCATTCAGGCCAATCAGGGAAGCCAAATTTGATTGACCTGTCGGTTGTCCACTGTGCTGTGGAGGGAAGAAGCTTCAGTGTTTCTGCTCTCTTCCAGCAGCTGCACGGAAGCTGGAAACTCCCACAGCCTTGACCTGTGAACTCCCAAAGAGGAGTGAGGGCCACTTGACTTCACATTCGATGTTGAGAGTTTGGCAGATATAGGCCTTATTTTAAGTTGAGAACCATAGGGACACATGGTTGATGGGTGTCAAGAGTTTTTATGCAGAAGGAGGCATAACCATGTGATCCCTTCTCATATTCTGATTGGTGTGGGGCTGAGAGGGGTGGGGCTTAGGCAGACACACAGCTGGACCATTTGTTGTGATGTGAACATCAAAAACCAGACGTCATCGAGAGCTACTGCCGTCTGTCTGACGCAGGTATAGCGATCCCTATTTACCAACAGCCCAAGGCCCAGAAACAATGTTGATTTTTACCATATCGAAGGTCAGGAATGGCATCTTATTTATCATCGTTATGGTAAAAATGTTGAGTTATGCGTTAATGAGCGCAGAGTGCTGTATGTGTCTGTAGGCCAATGGGATGAGAGGGGGACAGTCACCTTGGTTAAAGTCAGACAGGCCAGCCAGAGGAAGCAGGGCACGATGGGGATCATAATAAAGTACCTGCTGACCTCCCTGCACATGTGGAATATAGAGCAGGGTATTGTGGAGAGTCACCATGGTCTCTTTACCCCCTGAGACTCTGTCAGTGAAATGGGTGAGAGCAGAGTCCTCTGTGTGTGTGTGTCCTCTGTTTTGTGAGTGTGTGTGTGTTTGAGTGCATGTGAGAGTCCTGTGTGTGTGAATGTGTGTGCCTGCATGTTTGCAAGCGTGTGTGTGTGTGTGTGTGTGTGTGTGAGAGAGAGACCATGTGTCTGTGTGTGTGTATGTGTTGTGTGTGTGTGCGCCCTGTGTGTTTGAGTCTGTGGTACATGACTGCCTTGGTCAGTAGGTAAGATTTATTTCGAGGAGAGCTGGTAGCTGCTGGTCTTGGCTGGAGTCTGGCACTTTTCTCTCTGAGAGGGAGAAAGCAGACAGAGGCATGGTGTTGCTGTGGGGGTGTTTGGGGGGGGCTGCTGCAGTAGGCTCGCTCTGAGGGGGCCGGGTCTGTGTTGATGCAGGTGCTCACAGCCTGTTCGGGCCCTGTGAGGAGAACGGCAGCAGTCCAGCCCCCACATCCTCCTGCTGGACCCGCCCACCCACTAATGGTCCATCAGAACCCGAGCCCGGGCCTCCAGCCTGGCTCTTCCTGCAAACAGAGCCCAGCCTGCTTTCACAGCACCCACCTGCACATCTCAGCTCTTTTTGGTTTTCCCACACTCCTCCTGAGATGGTGGGTGCTGCTTCGGGGGGGGCTGTTTGCTTAAGTAGGATTTTTTCCATACGACACCCCCTCCGGTGAGGGAGCACATGGCAGGGCTTTGTGCCGGCCCATTAGCCCAGAGACACAGACTGATAAGCCTGAGTCCAAACCCCCCAAAAACATCATCTGGAGAATTATTAACATGTACCCTTTCCTAAAATAAACACTGAATTACCAGTACCTGGAATTTAATAAATGGAATTTATTTACATTTGACTGTGTTATTTCTGCTGATGGAGATAAAAATAGAGGTCTATCTCAGAGAGTAAGCTGTGGTTTGTTATATGTTATATTGTTTAATCCGAGCGTGGGCTGTGCAGCTTGTAAGTTAGCGTGCTGCATTTCTGTGGTTTCCAGGTAGATGCATGCTGAGCTCGAAGGTTCTGTCTCTTTTATCCAGGTAAACGCAGGGTCTCAGGCTTGGTTGGGGTGTATTAGATCTGTATTTCTGTGTTAATTAAACCTGAAGAAATCAAATTGAACTGTAGTTACTGGACTGACTAATCGTGGGCTAAAGGCTGCATGTGTAACAGAGAGTGTTGAATTCAGAGCCATAATGGCTGAATACAGTCTGTAAATTACAAACCAAAGCCTCTCTGCTGAGCTGTTTGCATCCATGAGTACTTCCCATTATTGGGAGCCTCCACATCCAGTTTCCATCCTCAGATCGTGCCATGCCGCGTTCATCTGTTTGGCACAATCTTTCAGTTTGCCGTTCACTTACCTGCTTGGCCCTCCCCTCTAACGCTCACATACAGGAGGATTCCCGGTTCAAATCCCCACAGGGGCACTGCTGCTGTACCCTTGGGGAAGGTACTTAACCCACAATTGTCTCAGTAAATATCCAGCTGTATAAATGGACGACATGTAAAAACCTGTCACTGATGTAAGTCGCTGTGGATAGGAGCGTCTGCTAAAATGCCAGTGATGTTATGTGATGTAATGTGTCGTCATGAAGACACCTGGCCTCGCGCTGCAGAGAAGCCCATCTGTGAGGCCTGAATCTGACTGCTGCAGGGGCCGCCGTGGGGAGTGGGACAGTAGGCTCCACCCTTTAGTTATAGATTTGCAGCATGTTGGTGTGTTTGTCTTAACTGGAGCTGCTAACTGAACGCAGTCAGCATGCAGAGAAGCTTATTCACTGTGTTCCTCTCTCTCCTCCTGCATCCTTCTTACACCTCAGTAAAGCTCATTAAAAAGCAGTTAAATCAGTGTTAAGTGAGTGTTGCTCGCTGACCAGAGAGCTCCAAGGGGATTCAGTCTGCCCTGACCTGGGCTTTTTTCTCTCTGACTCCTTACCTTTTAGTAACGTGATAATTTGCTGTGTGTGCAGTTTGGTTGAACCTGCAGGGTTGGAGTGAAACCAGTGATCGGTGCCCAAATAAACGTAATAAACATTACTGATGTCACACAGGCAAATATTTATATGTCATTATGCCAGAATGTTTTTATGAAAATGAAATTGATTGGCAGATGGTTTGTGTAGCTCTTTCGGCATGACGGTGTGAGTCTGCACAGTGTGGTTTGATTTCGCTCTCAGTGACGGAGGCAGGCCTTCCTCAGTGGCACAGTTTCAGGCACAGACAGAGGGGGAGTGCCGCCCTCGCTGGTCCTGCTGTTCACACAGGGGGGTCTGACGGGCTGGAGCTTCCTCTGCTCTGAAGAGGACAGCACCGTCAGGAGTCAGTGTGTGTGCGGCCGCTTCCAGGGTCAGCCGCAGTTCACAACCCTGTTCAGACCAGCTTAGTCACCACTGATATTCAGGTCAAATGTAAGACTTTCCCCTGTAACTAATGTGTCACAGAGCAGATTGCAAAGTCCTCTCTCTCTCTCTTTTTCTCTCTCTTTCTCTCTCTTTCTGTCTTACTCCCCCCCCCGTCTTTGTCTGGCTGACCTAACACATATCCCACTTTAGGTTCACAAAATATTTGCCTTCCTGTGGACTGAAGTGCTACCTTTGGCAGCAGTATGAAAGTGTTGAGCTTTGTCCTGTGTCTGGGAGCCAGACAGCTTCATTTTCACTGTGGGTGATACCACAGCCTCTGGAAATGTGTTTAAATTTGGTGGTATTTGCTAATGCTTCTGAATTCCCCTGAAGAACTGAGGAAGGAGCAATTCTCCTCCCAGGACTTTTTCATTCTCTCAAGCAAATTGTTTTAATATTTTACTGTGTGCGTCTGAGTGAGGTGTTCCATTACGACAGCACCACATAATAAAGATGGGATGGTCTGAATATGGAGTGGTTTGGTTGATTTGATGGGTTGAATAATTATGTAGTGATTTGATTTATTTGATGGGTTGAATGTGCAGGGATTTGATTGATTTAATGGATTGAGTGTGGAGTGTAGTTACTAGTAGATTCATGTGATCAATAATTCAGCAGTTTATTTGTTCGTTTCATGTGGTCCATTTTCCAGAATTTGATTTTATACCTGTAAAGCAGTAAAGCTCGTGTTTGTGTCTGTGTTGGATTTGTGTGTGACAGGTCAGGGTGGTGTGTCATTGTCTCAGGACTCACTCATCTCCACAGGGCCAGTCACTGTGGCACACTGTGCCTTTTACCCATGTTACACTGGGGCCAGAACCCCCATGTTTTGGTGACAAAATGACCACCTACTGACCACCATCCCAGCGGTCTTTGACTGCAGTGCAGTGTGTTGATGTCTTTCTTGTGGAGAGTTGTGTGTTTGTGCAGTGTGTTGAGGTGTTTGCTGTGGAGAGTTGTGTGTTTGTGAAGTGTGTTGAGGTGTTTGCTGTGGAGAGTTGTGTGATGTGTGTAGAGCAGTGTAAACCGTGCCCACAGGGCAGAACAGTCTGGCTCAGACTCCCTCTCCCTCCTCAGTGCGCTTTTAGGAGGGCAGCGATAAACCAGTGCCGCCTATTCCTCTGAGACGGAGGGAGCGTGCCCAGATCTTCATAATATCAGCACACACAGCCAGAGCCTGTGTGTGTGTGTGTGTGTGTGTGTGTGTGTGTGTGAGTGTGTGTGTTTGTAGAAATGTGAGTGTGTGTATGAGTGTGTGTGTGTGTGTGAGTGTGTGTGTGTGAGTGTGTGTGTGTGTGTGTGTGTGTGTGTGTGAGAGTGTGTGTGTTTGTAGAAATGTGAGTGTGTGTATGAGTGTGTGTGTGTGAGTGTGCCTGTGTGTATGTGTGTGTGTGTGTTTGTAGAAATGTGTGTGTGTGTGTGTGTGTGTGTGTGTGTGTGTGTGTGTGTGTGTGTGTGTGCACATGTGCAGTAGGTGCAGATATGGGATTGCTCCTCCAGACTAGCTGGGCAGGGGTGTGCAGAACATAGTCATTCTTTCTTTGGTTGCATTAGGCTGTGAGCTGGAGGAGATTCTCCCACAGGCTCCACAGGGGGCGCTGTGTGTGTCTGCAGGATGCTACTGCAGGCAGCCGGTCCTCACTGTCAGCTCCTTCCCCCGGGAACGAGAGATTTAAGCTGTCGTGTTCCATTTAGGGCAGAAAAATGATTTCTTTTCACAGTGTGTGCTACGAGAGTTGAATAGATCTAGATTACTTTGTTTTATTACAGTGCTTTTTGGACAAGTCTCACTGCGGCTGTATTTTTGTGTTAGTCCCATCTATTATTCAGATTTTAATAGTTTAAAACTTTATTGCTTTGGCTGTTTTAATACTCTCTTTTTGAATTTGCCAAAACCCACAGCGAGTTCTGTAGTTTGAAAATGGCTGAAAAGGGGTGTGTGCGTGCGTGAGTCCGTGCGTGTCTCCGTGCGTGTGTCCGTGTGTGTGTCCGTGTGTGTGTGCGTGCGTGCGTGCGTGCGTGCGTGCGTGCGCGTGTGTGTCCGTGCGTGTGTCCGTGCGTGTGTCCGTGTGTGTCCGTGCGTGTGCGTGCGTGTGTGCGTGCGTGGGTGTGCGCGTGTGTGTGCGTGTGAGTGTGCGTGTGAGTGTGCGCGTGCGTGTGTGCGTGCGTGCGTGAGTGTGCGTGTGCGTGTGCGCGTGCGCGTGTGTGTGTGTGTGTGTGCGTGTGTGTGTGTGTGCGTGTGTGTGTGTGTGTGTGTGTGTGTGTGTGTGTGTGTGTGTGTGTGTGTTGGATGCTCGCAGATCAGGGCACGCTCTCCTTACTCTGACCTTCTGCCCTGCCCCCAAGGTCGCTGTGCTGTGATGAGGTCATGGACATTGCTCTACAGCATGTGAGTGAAAATCAATACCGTTCCGGGTCTGCTGTCCGCCAATCACAGCCCCGCGCTCGCAGCCCTCTCGCCAGACGGGGTCATGTGATCCTGCAGGGCTGGGAGCTCTGAGCAGCGGGATGCCCCCCGGCCGTCACCGTGGGGATGGGGGTTCTGAAGCAGGCGTCTGTGCCTCCTTATCATTCAGTGGAGCTCATTAAGGGAAGCTGTTGCTGCACCCCTCTCTGCAACCCCTCCCCAACTGTCCTTTCCACTCCTCTCTCTCGCTCTCACTCCATCTCTCTCTCTTTCTCCCTCTTCCTCCCTCTTTCCCTTCCTCCCCATTTTTCTCCCTCCCTCCCTCCCTCCCTCCCTCTCTCTCTCTGTCTCCTGCTTACTCTCCGTCTCCCTCCTTCCTCCTTTGACGTGTGTAATCAGTGCAGTCTCAGTGTGAACGCCCCTCTTCACAGGGAGAGGAAGTCAGCATTCCCCCAGGTGTCACCTGCTTTGATCCTTACACTGACTCACAGGTGCAGTTCTGCAGGTGAGGAAGAGGCCAGCAGCCTCCTCCCAGCCTGGCATCACACATCTCCAGGTACATCACTGCATTCAGCAGGTCTGCCTGCAGCCAATCACACACCCCCAGGTACATGTTCTCTGTGTCTGTAGCTGAAGATTAAAGCGCTGGGAGCTCTGAGCTATGCACTCCCGCTCTCCCTGAGTCAGACCAGTCACCTCCTCCCTGCCAAGAAGCCCTGCTAATGAGATGCTGCTGGAGGAGAAGCAGACTGTTTGAGTTTGTTGGTTTTCTGATGGAATAACGAGCAGAGAGAGGGTTTCCGTGCCAGGCTCTCGACCGGCTGTCTCTCCGACATCCTCTGTGAGCCCAGGTTCCTAAGCGCTGATCCAAGGATGCCTTGCGGGCGGGCATACAGTGGGTTCTGCAGACACAGTGCTTTGTGAATACTGGTCGTACAGTGAGTTTGTTGGACACAGTGCTTTGTGAATACTGGTCATACAGTGAGTTTGGCAGACACAGTGCTTTGTGAATACTGGTTTCATAGTGAGTTTGTTGGACACGGTGCTTTGTGAATACTGGTTCTATAGTGAGTTTGTTGGACACAGTGCTTTGTGAATACTGGTTTTAAGGTGAGTTTGTTGGACACAGTGCTTTGTGAACACTGGTCATACAGTGAGTTTGGCAGACGCAGTTCTTTGTGAAGAGTGGTTTTGTAGTGAGTTCGGTGGGCACACTGCTTTGTGAATACTGGTCATACAGTGAGGTTGGCCCCTACAGCTGGTGTTTGTAGCGGTGAACAAAGGCAAGGGGGTGTGGCCATCAGTAGACCTTAGAGCACTCACTGTGTGAAACCTGAGGAGGAAACAGGCCAATGGTGATGACCAATCAGAGTCGCAGAAACGTGACCCTGCACGGTCACTGGTTCCTGTCCGTGAGTAAACTCTGCTGTTGCTGTGCTCAGCATGGCCCACATCCTCTCTGAGCACATTCACCTCCGATTTCACTTCCACGTTTCCGAAAGTGAGGTCGCCCCTGCCCCGCTTGCCCTGTCCCAGCCTGAGGGGGTCTGTGTGGCCACATCAGTCGCCCCTGCAGTCAGCAGTGTGCAGAACGCCTGTGCCCCTGCAGTCCCTGCAGTAACGGCCGCGTCAGGCTTTCACTTCCTTCCTCACCATCCTGTACTTCCTGTGTGTCCTGCGAGTGTGTCCCGCGAGTGTGTTCTGCTGGCCTCAGGCCTCCACCAATCCCACAACCCCCTGCAGCCATCTGCTGCGTGAGGAGCCACCCATCTGTCAGGGGTGGGGGGGTCACTGCAGCGCACGTCGACCCCAGCATGTGACCAGAGGACGGTCACAGATGTGTCCTCTGCCCCAGCCACTGTCTCTGTCCGGAGTCTGCCGTAATCCAGTGTCCTGAAATCCATCGATTTGGCGGAGACCTCTTTGCCGAAGCGGAAGTGAAAATGGGCGGAGACGATGGCGCCGCTGCCCTCACTGCTCAGCGTTGTCTGTGCCGCGTAAAGCGCCCCGATGCCCCCCTCGCCGCGGCCGCCATCAGCCCGCCCCTCAGAGCGAGGGTAATCGATGTGAATAGCATTAGCGGGCCTCGGCTTCCCGTTAGCGGTGTGCGAGTGCGAGGCCATGGTGGATCGCATTCACACAGCACTCTGGGAATATTCCATTACGGCTGAATCACGCGCCACATCTCCCTGCAGACGCCTGCAGCAGCACGCGCAGACGCACGCGCAGACGCACACGCAGATGCACATGCAGGCGCACGCGCAGACGCACGCGCAGACGCACGCGCAGATGCAGGCGCAGGCATGCAGACGCACGCGCAGACGCACGCGCAGGCATGCAGGCGCACAGGCATGCAGGCGCACACGCAGACGCACGCGCAGGCATGCAGGCGCAGACGCACGCGCAGACGCACGCGCAGACTCGCGCGCAGGCACGCAGACTCTGCCGCTGCTGTCCGTGGTGGACACTGAGAGGGCAAACGAGGCATTGCCCTAGTGCTCAGCCTTGCTCTGGAAACTTACTTTGTGTACTCCTGCAACCGTCATTAGTAACCCTTACCCCACACACACCACCACCATCACCATCACCACTGTTCACTATTCACTATGGCATAATGCACCCTCACACACACACACACTCTCACACACAGGCACGCTCACTCCCACACGCACGCACACACGCACACGCACGCGTGCACACACACACCCACGCGCGCACACACACACACACACACTCACACACAGGCACGCTCACTCCCACGCACACACACACACACACACACACACACACACACTCTCACACACAGGCACGCTCACTCCCACACGCACACACACACACACACACACACACACACACACACACACACACACACACACACACACACACGCACGCACACGCGCTGTTATAGAGGTGTTTGTTTCTGTAAATATGGCTGTTGTTCGGAGTGAAGGCCCTGCCCGTGTTTCTCGCAGCTCTGTTCGTTCTATCGAAGGTGAGGTGGCGGATTTGCGGATTTATCGTCCGCTGATGGAGGAGGCTTTGATCAAACGGCTCTGCGTCTCGTGCTGCGACAGCTCGGTGGCGTTTCGAATCGTTCCCACCGCCCTCCGCCACGTGACGCTGCGCTCATTAGCATGTCCTCGTCAGTAAGCGGGCCAGCCGTGAGGGCGAGCCGGGCGAGGGCCAGCCGGGCGAGGGCCAGCCGGGCGAGGGCCTCTGCTTTGGGGGCAGGATTTGTGAGTGGTTTTGACTGCAGCTCTTTTAGCTGATTACTAAGCAGGGATTAGGGCTGCTGTCTTTTCTCTCCTGAGCTGTGGGGTGTGTGTCACTCTCTGGAAGCTCTCAGGCGATAATCTCCACCCACACACCGCTCCAGAGGCCTGGGTGGAGTCAGCAGGAATGTGAGAGAATATTACTGGGTGGGTTCAAAGGGTGGAGTCAAAGGGATGTGGTTGGTCAGGGGGAGAAGTCAGAGGGGATGTGATTGGTCAGGGGGCGGAGTCAATAGGGACACAAGGGGTATATTAAGGAATGCTGTTGGAGTGGGTGGAGTTTGGATGTGTATCTAGGTACAGAGCAGGATAACTAGCATATGGAAATAACATGTATCCTGCATGATGCATAAATAACAGGTACAGGTTGTCATATAAACTTGGAAACAGCTGAAGGAACCAATCAAAAACTGCAGATCTAAGCATTGCAGACATGTCAATTCCATGCTACCTTCATAAGCGGAATCTTAGTTTCGTGTGAAATGTGTTAAGGGGTGGAGTTGTGGTGGGGGTGTCAGTATCGAGCTGTCCTGGATAAAGGGGGAGGGGCTGGTTGTCTGTGGGCAATTAGCTTATATGTCCAGCCTGAGTATGTAATATCAGATATACAAACATCCTCAGCTAATGTGTATTTTTCATTTAACTGGTGCATTAGAGAGTGCTCTGCTTCTGTGGGCTGAATCAGGAGGTAGAGACTGCATCTTTGTTTGGTAATTATCCTGAATCTGCTTCCAATTGTTGCAGGATTAACAAACATTACAGATGAAATGAGATCCACCATTAGCAGCTTATGCCCTTTTACTGATTACATCTGATGTGATTGCAGTACTTTTGCACTTCAATTTTGAAATTATTTTAGTGAAAAATGATTTGTTTAAAGTTAAAAGCCTATCTGTAATCTCTGTAATCAAATGGCTTGAATGTAACCTGATCTTGTGGTTATAATTAAAATTGAATGTGAATCAAATGAGGCCAGTGCTACCACATTACACTCAGGTAGGAATCGGGAGCTTGTGGTTTAGCCTTACTTACCCTCACTGAAAATGACTTACCCTTACTGCAAACTGGGGAAACCAGGCTCTGTGTAAAGGTAAGGTGTTGAGGCTGTGTGTGTAAAGGTGTTGAGACTGTGTGTGTAAAGGCATTGAGACTGTGTGTGTAAAGGTGTTGAGGCTGTATGTTAAAATAAGGCGTTGATGCTGTGTGTGTGGTTTGCTGTGTGCTACACGTGACTCAGGCTTCAGCATGGGAAAAAGGAGTGATTTCCTGCGAATGTTTTGAGCTTGAATTCTCCAGTCTTATCCAGACTTATCAGGACTTATCCAGTCTTACTCCATCTTATCCAGACTTATCCAATCTATGGCAGCATTACTGAGTCTTATCATAAACGCAGAGGCCGCACTCCCATTGCCCTTGGTCTGCCGATAAACAGCTGTGAGCTTAGGCAGGAGAGACGCAGGAAATATCCTCTGACCATGAGGCAGGACCTAAAGCCTCCGGCCTCCACCTGCAGCTGTACCAGCGCGGACAGAGTGGCCGGCTCCCTGTCTACCTCCAGCCAGAGAACTCTCCAGATGCAAACCCACCCACTGTATTGACTGGCTTTTAAGGAGGCTTATAGTTAGCATGGAGGGCACAGTGGGAGCGTGCAATGGCCCAGGGTTTAAGGGATTACACAGCAGGAAATGGGAAAAGTTTGATGCCTTCTGGGTAGTAGCTCACTCTGTGAAAACACAGAAGTGATGAGAAGAGTCAGTGAGGCGCTTTTTCGGGGACGGGGAGGTGGCCTCACCCAGAGCACCTCAAACCGAGAGGTCAGCAGCCAAACCACGCAAGCGTCTGCCCTGTGGCACCATCCCCTGGAGGAACAGCCCTGCGCTCCCGTCCCAACGACACATCCGTAACACTGACTCAGGAGAAACGCACTGACTCAGGAGATATGCACTGACTCAGGAGAAACGCACTGACTCAGGAGAAACTCACTGACTCAGGAGAAACTCACTGACTCAGGAGAAACGCACTGACTCAGGAGAAACTCATTGACTCAGGAGAAACTCACTGACTCAGGAGAAACGCACTGCCTTAGGAGATATGCACTGCCTTAGGAGATATGCACTGACTCAGGAGAAACGCACTGACTCAGGAGAAACACACTGACTCAGGAGATATGCACTGGCTCAGGAGAAACGCACTGACTCATGAGAAACGCTCATGAGACGAGATGCAACATCGTTGTATCAGAAAGTGACGAGGCGATTCATGGCCCTGAGAGCATACGGTGAAGTCGAATACCATGTGACTTGGATTGCAACTGGCTAGAATGTAATCTACATTTTTTACAAACGTATCATGCCAGTGGAATTTGTACTAGCTTTACTTGTCCTGTCTGATATTGCTCAGCAGGGCTGTGACAAACAGTTCTCTATAAAATGATCAGCTGTGATCCACTGTTCCTATTGGCCAGTGTGCTTTCCAGCAGTGACAGTATTCCCCAATAGACCACGGCTAAATGGAATTCTTGCTCATCGTTGTAATATTGCACATTGACAGACACTAATCATGTAACTGATCTGCTCTGCTGTCGTCATTAAAGCTTCCTCACAAATGACAGTGGAGAAATCAAGTTACTGAAGAGGTAAAGAAGGCAAAAGTGGAATCTATTCCATTTTCCATCACAGTTTTCATCGGCTGATTAAATAAATTGGATCTCAGTTCACTCTGTAGTGAGCGGTTTAAAGTGCTCAGTCTAATCTCCATGCGTATCCGTTTACTCGAGGTGGTGTCTCTGTGCTCAGCTTTACAGAAGACCTGGGGCTCTGCTTCGCCAGGCGTCATACAGCCAAATGAATGTGATTCAGCCCTCTGACATGAACGCCTCCCTCACCTGCTTCACACAGCTTTATGAGTAGCCTGTAGCCTGCAGTCACATTATTGTAAAGGGAGGAGAAAACCAGTTTGATCAGTTGCACTGCATACTGTTGTACGTCGCTTTGGATAAAAGCGTCTGCCAAATGAATAAATGTAAATGTACTGTCAGTAAATGTTTATTTTATTAACTAATTGCCCATTTCAGATCATTACCAAATATTTTAAAATAAATGTATAAAATAAATCAAAAGAATGCACACGGTATTTACAGATTAATTATATGTAAATAGAAAGGTTGCTCCCAGTTGTTGCCGGGACTGGTAAGCCAACCGTTTCCACGAGGGACAGAGGTCTTGTAGCTGCCGAGCCTGGTTACTGTAAAGCTTTGTCCCTGTAGCTGTAAAGCTGTGCCCTGTAGCTGTAAAGCTTTGTCCCTGTAGCTGTAAAGCTGTGCCCTGTAGCTGTAAAGTCGTGTCTCTGTAGCTGTAAAGCTGTGCCCTGTAGCTGTAAAGCTGTGCCCCTGTAGCTGTAAAGCTGTGCCTCTGTAGCTGTAAAGTCATGTCCCTGTAGCTGTAAAGTTGTGTCACTGTCACAGTGGACCACTTCCAGTTGCAGAAGGCAGCTTGTCATGCACAGGAGTTGAGCCTGATTTCAGCTGCACTTTACAGCCTGTTTGGCTGTGGAAGCTTCTGTAGTAATAAATGAGCTCTAAAGGAAATCTCTAAAGGAAAATATCTCAAGATAAATATGTGGTGTGCGATAAGATTTGGTCCACATTCATTTTGTTTGTTGAGAGTAGTTTGGCTTATGTTTTATATATGCTTGCTGGTACTGTGATGGACAAGTAGACCCACTTTAACAAACTGCTTTTTTAAATAACAGGGGAGCAAATGTTTTCACCTGAAGCTGAATGCAGTGAGTGGGTTCTGCTTGTGTCTCCTCTCCAGATGACTGTGCCTGGAGGCTGTCAGGGGAAGCAGGTTCTCTCAGTGCTTTCATCAGAAACAGCAGCTCCTGAAGCACGAGTGCGAGATGGCGCTCCATGGGTATGGTGGGGCACGGGAGATCTGTGTGTGTTCTCAGGGTGCGTCTCAGGGCTGCGTTTTCAGTGCGTACAGTAGCTGTGTCGCTGTGGCTGAGAGTGTTCGGTGTGTATGCGCTGCTGTGTCCTGAGAGCCAGCCTGCCAGATTAAAACCGAGCGCTGCCTTCAGCCCCCCCGCCAGGCCTCCACTACAAGGTCTTTGGTTGCTTTATTCACCGAAGTGGCTGTTGACCTGGTGCCAGATTGGACTGCAGTACCGTGTGTGGCCATGTGGTGCCGCCAGTGAGTGCGGTGGCACAGCCTGTCCCCTCCTGGCCAGATGTCAGAGTGGAATTCTTCAGTCAGATCTCCTTTCCATCTTGGTTCAGACAGAAACTTGAGAAGCAGATTTATGGAGCTGGAGAATTTGAAGGGTGAGGTCATCTTCTCGTAGCGCTCGCTGTGTGTTGTGAGCGCTGTCACGGGAACAAGGCCCCCAAACCTACAAGCTGGGGCGGGGCGCCCCACCCATCCCCCCAACCATGCTCTCAGTCTTCTGCTCAGTGGTCTGGTAATGGCCGTTAGACTGATCTCAGTTCAGCCTTCCCTGTCTGTAAATGAAACACATGGGTCCAGCGGGGGCTCTCAGGGGGGCGAGGGTGTGTTGGCCAGTGTGTATTTTGGCACTGAAAGAGGACATCCCATAATGATTAATGGGGAGCCCGACCTGCATGCGAGAGGGAGGACAGTGTGTGACTCTTGGACACAGCCTGTGTGTGTGTGCGTGCCTGTGGATATGTGTGTGTGTGTGTGTGTGTGTGTGTGTGTATGTCTGTGTGTGTGTGTGTGTGTGCACATTAAAGCTACACATCTTTCTGTTTCTGTCTGAGGAGCTTTCACAGGCTTCTGCTTCCTCTCTCCTGCGGTGTGTGGCTGATCGCTCAGTGTGGTATCGCAGTGGATGTCTCTCTCACAGGACACGCTGCCCGTGTGGTTTCCCCTGCTCTGTAACAGCCTTCTCCTCAGATTTGTCATTTCTCATAAATCTGCTTTTTCTTTTGGTCTTTGGATGGCGGAGAGAGTCGCCTCAGAAGAGACTGGGGGCTGTGGCTTTTTAAGGACATCACCTTCCCAGAGGCTGAGATCTGGGTGATGAATTGTGAGGTTTTTAAATCACTGGGCAAACAGGCAAATATTAAATTATACATTCCACGCAAGGGCATTTTATCTCTTCTGTTAATATATTTCACTGTACCCAAGCAGAACAGTCACGACAGCTTTTCAAAGAATTAAGCTTCCGCTGAAAATGAATGTTGTAGCTATATATCATCTGATGTTAGCATGGGATTATGTCCTAATAGTGTTTTATTGTGTTGCTCTCCATTAGTGGAAATGAAATGCAGAATGAAAGCAAATCTCACAGTTTAAAATCCTAATTCCGCAAAGTACGAGCTGTCTGAAGACAAAGGCTGTTTGAGAACAAAGCAGCCCTAATCTGGGAATGAGCACATTCTCCTGTTTGCCACCTACCCAGCCTGTGAGATCATGCCATGGGAGTGATGTCGGGTCACACAGCAATATCACAGCCTGCTCTGAGGATGTGTGATGGGTGAAACAATCCCACGTTTCAGGCGTATCTGAGATTTGAATTCTGTAAGATTTTAAGTCATTAAAATACTTAATTTAAAGGATGAAGCTGAAGTGGAAAGCCACAGTGAACAGTAAGAAGGGAACCCTGTCCAGGATGGCAGCAGTCAGTCTCCTGTTTAGGAACCTCTGAAATGAAGATTAACGCATGGCTGTAACCGAACACAGCGGGGCAGGCAACACATAACTCTCAGTGGACTGAAAGCATTTACATTTTGGACTGAGTGTCTGTCGTGACATCAGAAGGTTGAGGGTTCGAGCCACACTAAAGACTCTAAAAACAGTGAGGAGCGTATCTTGTCTGGCTTTAGTGTTCAAGGATAAATCTGCTCACTCTGCGCTCAGGTTCCTCTCACTCTGCGCTCAGGTTCCTCTCTGTTCTGGAAGCAGGTCTAATCAAATATGGAAAGGGAAATGCCTCTGCCTGGAAATGCGCACACACACACACACTCTGCGCACGCACACACCTACACACACGCACACACGCACACACGCACACGCACACACACACACACACACACACACACACACACACACACACACACACACACACACACACACACACACACACACACACACACACACGCTATGTAATGTGTCTTTCATGCACGTCACATTCTGAGAGGACACTCAGTTTCGTGGCTGAATGTTTAAATGGGATTACAGTGTATTAAACCGAGATCCAATCTAATCCTTGAACTGAGCAAAACGTGAGGTTGAAGTACTGGGTTAAAATGGCACATTAGCAGTAACACTGGACTGAAAATGAAGGCAGCTGAATATGAACAGCCATCACCCTAATCTCAGGAGGCTTTAGGGTCAGGCCCCTGCCAGGTGGGTGATGGCCCTCTGGTAGACTGTGTGTGTGTGTGTGTGTGTGTGTGTGTGTGTGTGTGTGTGTGTGTGTGTGTGCGTGCGTGTGTGCATGCGTGTGTGTGTGTGTGTGTGTGTGTGCGTGCGTGCGTGTGTGCGTGTGTGCGTGTGTGCGTGCGTGCGTGCGTGTGTGCGTGTGCACGTGCGTGTGTGTGCATTCCTTTTACTGGATCAACAGATAGAGAAGAAAAAAGAAAACTAGATACAGCTTAAAGTACAGTGTTGCAAGATGCTGTATGTCTCTTTTCATGGAGCCCCCCCGCCCCATCTCTCTGTGGGGGGGGCACAGAGAGCCTGCTGGGTGGGGCCCCTGCGGGTGGTTCGGGGTTAGGATCAGTGCTGTGGGCTGCTGTAGGTGTGGGCAGGTGAGCTCATTCACCTGACTGAGGGGACACCTGGCAGCTGAAGCTCTCATCCCCTGCAAGGTTTCCTGGAGTCATGTGATTGCCTGTTGTTTAATATGAGCCATCATTTCATGTTCATAATCAGAAACATGCATGATGATGAGGGGTTACCTGAACACCTGAGTGGTTACCTGTGATTACCTAGACACTACTCTGCACAAGGGCTCAGTGTGTTTTTGTCAGGATTTTTCTGTGGGGTCTTTTCTGGACCTTCATTTAATGTGATGTAACAGCCCCCCCCCGCAGCGAAAGAGATTATCCATCTGGAGTTTACTAGAGAGCAGAGAGAGAGGGAGAGAGGACTAAGGGTGGAGAGCAGAGATGGGGCTCAGGGTAACTGAGGAGATCTCCTGTGCAGCAGTACCCAGCCCTCTCTGTAGGTTATCTCATTAAGCTGAGTAATTTCCTTTCCAAAATTCCAATGCCGTTACGATCCTGCAAACTCTAAACTTGGCCGTGAGTCCTGTTCTGAGAGTCTGTCTGTCTTCTCCCTCATCACACATGGATAGCGGGGAGGCGGGGTCAGTGTTGCCATGGCTACCATTGGTTTGTCATGTGACAGGTTGGGTCAGGATCTCAGGGTCAGTGGGTGTTTCTGTGCCCTGTGAGGCACTGATTGCACCTCCAGAAACGTACATTTCCCACAGCCTCTTAAAGGTGATGTCACATTAGGTTATCTTCATTTAGCAGACGCTTTTATTCAGAGTGACTTCCAACACAAGACAACAGAAGCGCATCCATTCGAGTTGAATGAGCAGCAGTGTCAGACCAGGCTAACACTCCCAGAAGAGAGAGAGTGAGCATAACATTATTCAAGCCCTGCCACAAGTTAACTGACTACTAGACAAGGGAAGCCAAGTATACTACCATACATCAGTCGCTAGATCGGAATCCAAAACACATTGCAATACTACATGTAAAATAAACAGCAAGTACTAGGACGTAGCAGGTGTTATGGAGTAGGGATTCAGGTGGAACAGAGGATGTGCATGTATACCTGCCTCTTTCACAGGTGATATGGGTATTTATCTGCCTCTATTTCACAGGTGATGTGGTGGATATTTACCTGTCTCTCTCTCTCACAGGTGATGTGGTGGATATTTACCAGCGGGAGTTTCTGGCTCTGAGGGATCGCCTTCACTCAGCTGAGCAGGAGAACCTGAAACGATCCAAAGAGCTGAACCTGGTCCTGGACGAGATCAAAAGAGCCATCGCAGAGAAGCAGGCACTCAGGGACATCAACCGTACCTGGAGCGCTCTGTCAGGTAATGACCACACCTGAAGCTGTCTGTCAGGAGGTTACAGGGAGTGAGGCGCTGCAGGGAGCTGTTCTTTCCAGGCAGGGTTCAGGGGGAGTGGGGGGGTGGGGTATCAGTTTGGTTCAGGTGCTTGTTTTCCTGTCAGACTCCAGAGTTGGCAGGAATGTTGTGTTTGTTTTCGTTGCAGGAGCAGAGTCTATTTTTATATCGATCTCTGTAGCTGTAGAAGGTCAGCTGCGTTTGTCTGTTTGCTGTGATTAAAGAATTGCTGAAGGTTGCACTGTTCCCCCATCTGACAGAGATCCTGACAGAGTTCCTACACCCTGAGTGTGTTACTGAAACACAGGTCGCAGGGCAGAAACACAGGGTTAAACCTCTCTGCCTGAGCTTCTCCCTGCGGTGGAGAGAAGCCTGTCCCGAAGGCGGCTGGAGTGAGGCCACTGTCAGATATCCTTGTGAAAAAATGTCCAATATCCTGCTGGAAAGGGCAGGGTGGCTGTGGGGTTTTCTCCAGATCACTGATCTGAGGTCAGCGCCCCCGGCTGTCACGCCGGGCTGCAGGATGAGGTCACCGCTCTGTGGGATGCACTGGGCTCAGCTGGGAGGCCTGCCGTTGAGTGACAGCCCTGCTGCCCGCGTTTGATGTGATGATGGCTCTTTTGGTGGCCGGGCGAGGTCAGTGTGACTTTGCCAGGTTGCTGGGAGCCTCTCTCTGCGAGCAGCTGCTTCTCCCAGCTCCCCTCCAACTCCCCCACGGGGACCCTCCCGACGAGAGATTCTGGGGATTGGCTCAGCCGCCCGTGTGTTTGCTTGTTTGTGATTGGCTGTGCTGCCTGTGTGTTTGCTTGTTTGTGATTGGCTCTGCTGCGTATAGGATGAGTGACAGTACATCCACAGCTGCGTTGAGTATCTGGGGAGAGGGGCAGAGAGGGGGTGTGGGTGTGTGGGTGTGGACAGGTTTGGGGGCAAAAGGTAAAAATGTGAAAGTGTGAACATGTAAAAGCAGAGATGGATCAGAGAAACACAGGAATCTCTGCTGTTTCCCCACGGAAGCGTCTGTCTGCAGCTCTGCAGCTCTGTCTCTCTTTACAGCCTCATCAACAGAATAGAAGAATAGAAGAAGAACAGGCTTTTAACTGCACCCACCAATAGAATTCCCGTCCCTTCACTGTATCCTCCAGTACAGTTATTCTTTGTACCTGTGTGTTGCAGATGAGACCAAGCTGAAGCTGTGGAACGTCACGGCCAGTAAGAATGTGCTGCAGCTGCCCAGCATCTTCCACCACCTGCCCCACCTGCTGGCCAAGGAGAGCAGCCTGCAGCCGGCCGTGCACGTGGGACAGGGCCGCACAGGGGGTGAGCACGGTGCTGCTCCTGTCCTGCTCCTCCTCTCTCCTCTTTCTACACCTCTCTCTACTCGTCTCTTCCTCATTTCCCTGCCTCTCTCTCTGTCTGTGTCTCTCTTTCACCCTCCTTCTTGCCCTCTCTTATCTCTCTCTCTCTCTCTCTCTCCCCCTCTCTCTCCCCTTCTCTCCCTCTCATCATGCTGAAAAATGACGGAGACCTTTTTGTTGTAGACAGCTATAGGGACGCAGTAATTTTCCATCCTCTGTTCCTCAGCGTAATTGATGAAAGCTTGGCCCTTCTTCCTATAATGCCCTGCTTCTGTCCTGCCACGCTGGAGCAGGTCACCTGGCTGCCCTGTTCAGAGTTAACCTCTCCCCTGGGGTGCGTGTCTTTAGGAACAGTGCCGTCAGGGGAGCTGTCCGTAGCGCGGAGCTTTCTAATGAAGCAGTATCTCAGCGGGGCAGTCACTCTGCAGTGGGATTCAGAGGCGGACTCTGCGGATGCATCACTCTTCAGTAATTGGAGGCAGTTTTATAGGGTATTCTCAGCAGGGAAACGGATGCTTGATGCACTAACGTAACACATCGATGGTCAGCTCTGCCTGCTTCCCCACAAAACGCCTGTATTGATCTGACTTCACTCTGTTCGAGAACACAAAAATATTTCATCTGGTCATTCTCTCTCTCTCTTGCTATTTCTCTCTTATAAAATTACCTTTTTACCAGTCATGACCGTGTCTCTGTGTCTGTAGTGATGGGCGTATCTCTGTAGTGATGGGCGTGTCTCTGTTTCAGTGTCGATAGTGAAGGGCGTGTCTCTGTTTCAGTGTTAACAGTGATGGGCGTGTCTCTGTGTCTGTGTGATGGGCGTGTCTGTGTGATGGGCGTGTCTCTGTGGTGACGGGCGTGTCTCTGTTTCAGTGTCGATAGTGATGGGCGTGTCTCTGTGTCTGTGTGATGGGCGTGTCTCTGTGTGACGGGCGTGTCTCTGTTTCAGTGTCGATAGTGATGGGCGTGCCCAGTGTGAAGAGGGAGGTGCACTCGTACCTGACGGACACGCTCAGCTCGCTGGTGTCGGAGCTCAGCCCTGCA